>JAPKID020003125.1:0-12629 GCA_026931265.2 Tropidonophis doriae
GGAAGGAAGGAAGGAAGGAAGGAAGGAAGGAAGGAAGGAAGGAAGGAAGGAAGGAAGGAAGGAAGGAAGAGCTTCCTGGTCTTGGTTTCAGCAAGCCACTGCCAGGGTCCCTCAACCCATCCCTGGCTGCAGCTGTTTTTAAAAGGAAATATCAAATGAGGTGCATCTCAGAGGGTTTTTTATACCACTTCATCAAGAGGGTGGGGGGAATCACAGTGGGGGGAATTAGCACCTCAGAGCTTTAGTAAAGGGAAAGCTTGAGGCAGGACAATGACCTTTTTTTAACTAGATGGAGCCTAGAAGTTATTTGGGCCAATTACTCAAATTCTAGCAGAAGCAATTGTTATTCTCCCTAACATTGTTGAACCAAAGTTTTACTAGCAAAACTTATAACCAGTCATTTAGTGATCATTCAAAGTCATAATAGCACCGAAAAAGGTCTTATGGCTGTTTTTCACATTATGACCATCACTGCATCTCCACAGACATGATCAAAATTCAGCTGCTTGGCAAGTGGCTTGTATTTATGATCATTGCAGTGTCCCAAGGGACATGTGATCACCTTTTGCCATCTTCTGACAAGCAAAGTTAATGGGAAAGTCAGATTCACTTAACAACGGTGTTACTAACTTAACATCTGCAATGATTTACTTAACAAGAGTGGTAAGAAACGTCATAAAATGGGGCAGATTTTACTTGACAAATGCTTTAGTTTATTAGATTTATATCCCGCCCTATCTCCCAAAGGGACCCAGGGCGGCGACAGGAATTTTAGGCTCAATTATGATTGTAAGTCGAAGATTACTTCAGCAAAAATGTCTTTGTTCTTCTTTCAGATCAGCTGGTAATCAAAGCAGCATAAAGGAAGCCTTAGATTTTTGTTTGCATTTGATAAGTAATCTGTTTAGTGTTTGCTTCTTCCTTAATTCATTATACTCTTTATATAGAAAATGAAGAACTTTCCAATCAAGCAAAAACTTCCCAAAGTCAAGGTAAGCCATCTATTTACAAAGACAAGCTACTGTAATACATAAATCTAATGCAGATTTTTTTTAAAATAGCAATTTTAAAATAAAGCATAAATGTGCCAAATTTACTGATTAGAGGTTACTTTTTTCCTGATAGTCGATCTCATATGCATATACATACTCAGCCCTAGATATATATCATATTGAAAATTATTGTGAGAAATTCATTGTGTTGTTCCTAGGTTTGATTAGATAATGATTTGGATGGACTCCAAAGCTAAGTACAGTTAGTGCTGAGCCTTTTTTCTGCATTGAGATGGCGTGACTTTATTAATTGAAAGCTTTTGTTTAGCACAAGTAGGTAAAAACTGTATTTGCTCTCATGAATAGATAGCTGAATTTCTACTTAAAATAATAATAAGATGCAAGTCCTCTTTTAAATTCTTTAAAAAATATTTGTGCTTTGAAAGTAAGTCCCATTGAGCTTATATCTGGGTAAACATGCAGGGGATTGTACTTTAAAAAATACTTACTTTTACTATTTACAATACAATTAATATAGTATAAAAGAGAATTCATGAAGCTTTATTTTTTATTAAAGTATCCAAGAACAATTAAAGTATCAATTGAACAATAATTAAGCTTTTGTTTAATGATTTATGATTAAACCATTAAAATAAATTTGGGATGACCCAGGAATAAATCAGGAGAATGAAAATGTGTATAAAAATTGTTCTGTCTTTCACATGCTTTTGCATATTGTTCTCTACAGCAAAGGTCTCCAACCTTTGCAGCTTTGCTGGCTGGAAAATTCTGGGAGCTGAAGTCCTTCAGACTTAAAGTTGCAAAGGTTGGAGACCCCTGCTCTACAGTATGTCTCAAATGTGAACAGTACAACATGTATGGCATTGTATCATCAAGTCACAGATGAGAGTGAAATTATTTCCTATTGCTTGCTGGAAAAGTGAATGGCTGTCCTTTCCTTTGATAGAACAAAGTTTCTTCTGTACCACTAACTTTTTAAAATCTCCATTGACAGACTTTCTATGAGGCAATACAGTTTCTAATTCTATCCAGCAATAATGGGTTTCATGGATAATTGAAGTGTTGTCCCCTTTTATTCATTTACTGTTCCCAGAGTGAAAGTACTGAATATACTTGCCATTTGAAAATTCCTAACACTGTCTCACAAGAAAATTAGGAAACACTGGCAACAGTCATGGATCCTTTTACTGTACTTAAAAAGATTGCTTAAAGTCAGAAAGGTTTCCTTTTTTTCTCCTGTTTTCCAGAATTAGTCAGAGGTATGTTCTGTAATGTGGTTACTTAATGACTATTATTTTTATTTCAAATTAATGGTTCACCAGTTTTGCTGTACAACTACTTCCCATTATATTTTCTGGAGTAATGCTGCTTTTCTCTATACTTTCTAAACTATAAAAACTCCAGAGTTTCTAAAGTATTATGAGTTCATCATGCTTATTTAACATAATTGAGTTCCTTCTACTTTCAATGGTATTTATCTATTTATGCTTGTATACCATCAGATCAGACTGACTCACAGGGGTCTACAGACAAAATAAAAAAGGAAATTAGTAAGATAGAGCCCTAAAATAATCTATAGGCTACTAAAACTCTCCTGTACATCTGTTTGAAACCTTCAGTTGAGCAAAATGGTGCATCCTAAGACAACAGTTTTTGAATCAATGGACTGATTTAAAAAATGCATAGAAAGGCTGGAACCCAACTACTCTTCTGGGATTAAAATTTGGCAAAGTTGTGGCCTCTTCAATGCACTATGCTGCCACAGTTAGCCGCAGTCATGTATTTATTATTTCCAACACTCCCTACCAGTTTCTCACAAGGGAAGCCAGTGGGGAAGCTGACACAAAATTGCTTCTATTTTCACTGCTTTTTTGCCTGCATGTGTTCATTCTGTTTCTTTGCTGAAGTAAGAAAATATCTGTGAAACAATAACCCAATGGGTCACAGATTGCCTAGTAAACAATAATTGTAGGTATTATCTCAGATGTACATAACAGTCCTGTAAGAAAGTTTTGGTGAACTTCTGGAATGATGCCAACAACCTCTGGCTGCTCCACAGGGGGTGCATTGCCCCAGAAGTGTATGTGCAGAAGGAATTCTGGAGATAAAGTAGGCCCTCAATTTTTAAAAAATCTTAAGGTACCCATTTTATATTTAAACCCCTCCGAATATTCACGCTAGTTATTTCTGTTTGGGAAAATTTAAGTTCAAAATAGGAGACTTGCTTAAATTCAAATAAGAAATGGACAGCCACAGAAGCTTCAACACATGAAGGTTGGGTAGACATTGATTCATTTGGATTTTTAAAATGTCCAGAGTGCTTTGGCACCTAATAAATAATGAAACAATGGAAAAATAAACATCTAGAAAAAAACATGTGTACTAGAACACAAACATGCAGAACCGTACATTTTTTAAATGGTTATATTACTAAAGCAACAAAAGATAGAATGGGGATATGGGACTAAATTAATGCCAAATTGATTGTGATTGAATTGTAGGGTAACAGTTCAGACAGCAAAATAATTGAACCAGTGATTTTGTCTCCTTTTGCATACCATTTTGCTTTTGGGTAGTTGTAGTAGCATCTTTTATTTTGCTCCTATGCTGATCCATTGCTATGTAAACTGTATTAAGTGCATTCATGTTGAATACAAACATATCTACTGTCTCCCAAGAATTCTTACTGATTTTGTTTCTTTCCAGCTTTTGCCACACAAATGAATCATCTCTTTGCACCTCATGGTTCTAATCCTGCTGCTACTCCAGCCCCAATCCCATCATCGGTTAAGGCAATAAGCCACTCATCAGCACTTCCATCTCCAGCTGTCCCAGGGATAAGTGTGTCCAACCCTGCCTTTCCTGTCTTCCCTGGGCAGGTTATCTCCTCCGTCCATCCACCGCAACCCTCCACTCCCGTTCCTACTGTTGTCAAATCTCATTCGCTGCCTGCAGTTCCTGCCACATCTGCTCACGGTGCCAGCACTGCTCCACTCCCTGCATCTTTCTCTGGACTGGCTTCTGTAGCACCCCAAGGGCTCTCCACGCTGTGCGCCACCCCTGCACCTAATGAAGCCTTTGCATCTGCCCCTGCACCCTTCGCCAGCCTTCCTTTTTCTGCAGCGTCTGTCACTGCCCCAGCTAATAATCCTAATACATTGTCATCTGCTTTTGCTGGCCTGCCTTTGTCCTTGACCCCCAATCCTCAGGCAGTAGCTAGTTCTATTTCATCGAACATTGCCAATTCTCCCGCCACTAGTTTACCTTGCCCAGTTAATTTACCTAACCCACTTTTATCAGCTTTAAAGGGGTTTCTCTCAGTGAACGATAGCTCATTAATTAATTCAAGTGCTCTGCCTTCGACTGTGACTGCTGAGCTTGCTTCTTTATCAAGTCTTCTCAGTCAGAACTCCGAAGACGCCTCTTCATCCAGTAGCAAATGTTACACTCCAACTATTACGTCTTCCCTTCAGCATCTTTCTGCTCCAGGGCTCTCCATTTTCTCAGGCCTCGCCTGTCAGCCAGGAGGGAGCAGTAGTGCCATTTCTCCGGCATTGTCATCACAGTCTCCTTTAACAATGTCAGCGTCCAATTTGCCGGTCAGCTGTGGCTCCTCCGTGGGTCTTCCGCATTGTCCAAGCCCTGCCAATCCTGAACAACATGTTTCCTCGGCTCCAGCTGCCCCAATTCTGATTAAAACTGAACCCACAAGCCCGACTCTTTCAGGCCTCAAAATACCAACCCCTTCTGGGGGCTCCAATCACAGCACTTCAGGTTTGGCAGCCCTTGGGCATGCCTATTCCTCAGCTACTTCGTTACCCTGCAACTTAACTAGTTCCCTCAATCCAGCACTTCCCGCTTTGACCTCTCCTCTGAACAATTCCCCATCCGTTCCCTCTCACGCTTCATCCACTCCGGTATATAATGCACTTCCTCCTTTCACTTCCTTGACCAACAGTTTTGCTTTTACTGGCAATCCAGCGCTTACTCCAACGGGGCCTCTGTTGTCCATTCCACCGACAACTACTTCTGCCCCACATGTCAGCTCCTCAGGTCCTGGTCTTCCGCCCCCAGCTCCACCATTCTCCCTTAACTTGTGCAGTGCTGTCTCTTCCCTGTTTTCTGTTCCTCAAGTACCCCTGGGCTCATGCAACTCATCCTTCCCTCCTTTCCCTGTCTCTAACACACCCTCTGTCACTCCTGCTCTCCCTTCTTTCCCTGGGCTCCAGGCATCCTCTACAGTAGCAGCAGTTGCACCCCTGCCAGCAGCTGCCACAGCCCCATCTCCAGCTCCAGTGCTGCCAGGGTTTGCCTCGGCCTTTAGCTCAAACTTCAACTCTGCACTTGTGGCACAGGCTGGGTACGTTTACTGCGAAAAGTCAAAAAGTCGTTTTGGCAGATTTCTTACAGTAATGTGCAATGTGAAGCATTAAGTGTGAATTGTAAAATACTGATAATCATTATGCTTGCTTTCTGAATTCTCTTATTGTTAAATGTTGACAGATCCTGTCTGTGGTTTTTCTTAATTTTCTTAATCTAGCAGGGGAAGAGTTATCTAATAGAGGATATATAATTGTTTTTAAATGATTGGAATCTTTGGGAGATATTCTCATTAGGAATAAAATATTGGAATATTTCTACTACATACACTGAAATAACTAATTCCAAATTATCATGACTTTGAGCCAGTCACAGTCTCAGCACAATCTGAATTCTTTACCAAAATAATAAAGTGGGATACAAATAAATACAAATAAATAAAGGGTCACATTGAAAACACTTCTTGATCAAATATTGATTGCTTCCATACATTGAATCTATATAAGTTGCATGGTCATAGGTTGGAATGTAACAGTTGTATGTATGTAGTGTTGAATGTGCAAATTTGAAAATGTTCTGCTTTTTTAGCCTGACGTCTGGACTCCAGGCCCCTGGAAATACAGTTTTTCCAGGACTTCTGTCTCTACCTGCCATCCCTGGACTTGCTCAGAGTGCAACACAATCTTCCCTCCAGGAACTTCAGCACAGTGCAGCTGCACAGTCAGCATTACTACAGGTAAAACAATACATAAATAAAAAAGATAAGATAGACATGAAGAATAGAGAAATGATAAATAAAGAATACAATCTTCTGACATGAATAAAAGTATTATATGTACAAAAACACAAAAAGTTTTTATTTTATTTTGGTTACTTAAAATTTGATGTGAGGAAGAAACATCAGGAATGGGATGGTGGAAGCAGATAATTATTTTGGTGAAATAATATCTAAATTTTTACAAAATATATGGCTGTAGGCTATTATGTGGAATGTACAATTCACATGAATGTATATAAATTGCTACATTTCTATAGCGTAGTTGGAACTAACGATCTCTATGCAGAAAGGATCAGTTAAGAAGGTGCTCCCAGGTACCTTCTAGATCCCTTAAGGATTTTCAGCAGGTACTTAATCAGCCTCCAGAAACCTATAATAAAAGCTCTTGATAACAGAACACTCATTTGCCCTTGATAGAGATGCATTAAGTGTAGAATGTTGTATGAAATCAGGCATTTTAGATTTTTTAAATTGCAAATTTCTGACACTGGTTATAATTTTTAATGTAACTTTTCCCAAGATAGCATCTTCCATATATGCTGGAGGAATTCTGTCAATGTGGCCTTTAACTGGGAATTCTGGGAACTATCCAACACTCTAGAAGTTACACTTTACTCTGTATGAGATAACAGATTCTGAACATCTAAGTGAAGTCTCATTACCTCATTTTTATTATAGTTGTAACTGTATTCTATCAGTATACCCTTGCTACTATTTGGCTGTATAAATCATCCATTAATTTTTCCATTAGGAACTAAGTGTGAAATTTGTGCAGGTGCATCTAAGCGATGTAACTTTAATTTACATATTCTGGAACACTGAATTAAACTTTCTGAGAGTTGTATTTTACCTTTCTTGCTGGCAAATGTGGATTTTGGAATGACCAAGGATCCAGCTTGTAGACATACTATTAATTTCTTGTTTGTCTCTTTAAAGATGCACTCTGCTTCTGCTCTAGAAAACTATGGTTCTCAATCTGAAGGTTTCAGTGCATATCCTCCAGCAGCGGGAACATCTGGAACACCTTTTTCAGTGCAGGCAAATCTTCCCCAGACCGGATGGCAATAATGAACATCAATTTCAGCTATCAAGAAGAATTGCTCCAAAAGCTTAGGATGCTTCCTTCGGAAAATACATTTTCAGTACATATTATTCAAGAGAGATTCCAAATGCAGTTGCTGAAATGATATGAAAACTGGATTTATTTATTTTTTACTCTATATCAGTGACCCTAGGAAGCCTTCATTCCATTTTTCATAGTACACTCTGAGGATACTTTAATCCAGGTAGGATTTTTAAGATCCAGGCTAACTGATTACTGGGGAAAAAAACCGTTTTTGCTGTGATATCAGTGTTTTACAGATAGTTAAAAATCACGGCAATGCATGAGGTATAGGTACTGATTTAAAGATGTAGATCAAACTCCCCACCTACCCCGCTCAACTTGTTTTAGCAATTTAATCCTACTTAGACTGAGCGGATTTGCACTCCTTTCTGCCTTGTCTATAGAATAAATTCTAGTATTTTTTTAAATTCTTTTTTAAAACTGATTATCCATTGCTATTTATTCTCACACAAGTAGCCCTCAATTTAGAATCATAATAGGGACTAGAAAATTCATTCTTAAATGGTTAACTGAGGCATCACATGGTTGCATCCAATTTACCTTTTTCATTAAATCGTTAAGCAAATCTCCCATCAGTTGTGGAAACATTACATTGCTGTGACTTGGAGTCTCCTGCAGGCTTTACTATTGACTTATCAGAAGCTGGCAAGGAAGGTTGCAAATGGTGAGCACATGACTGCAGGGCACTACAGCTGTTACAGACACTACAGCTGTTATGAATGCAAGCCAGCTGCCAAACACCCAGACTGCAATCACATGACTGTAGGGATTTCAAAGAGTTGCTAAACAAATGGTTCTAAGTCGGGGACTACCTGTACTTGTTATTGAAAGTTCTACTACTTAACCATTTGTCTCAGACCTTTATTCCATCCTTTCCAAGCTGGTAGTTTCAGGATGTCTTGGCGTTTCAGCTTCAAGATAGCTGCATTTTTGAGGTGGTAATTCCAACACACCTGGAGGGTATTAAGTAGGGAAAGCTGTTTTTACTTATATTTGCAATCTACCTCCCACTTATGTTCAGTCTTCTAGGATACCAGAAGTCTGCTGTAGATATGTATTTTTTAATGTGTAACTTCAGATTAAGTGTACAGTTTCCTTCAATCAGTAGGAAATGCATTTTATATATTATAGTTTATGTTCTATAATAAACAAATGTTTTTATCTAATTCATGAATAAGGCACTGGTAATAACACTGCTAATGGGTCTAATGTAGCCCATCAAATAAATCAAATATATTGAAGAGATTTGGATTTGTGAAACTAGTATTCACTTTATTTATGAGAACAAAACAAATGCACATGTTGTCAGATTTGAATGAATTACGTGGTTAAATTCTGAAAATTTTGAACTTTTAAATAGGTAGAACTAGGTTTTCATACAGACTCTTTCAGTAACACTGGCAGGAGAGCCAAAATAATTAAATACATTTATTATATTGGCTTTTTGAATTGGCTTCTAATTATGAATTGTGCAATATAACGTTATTTTAATAAAAACTTCTGTACTATTTCCTAGAACTTCTGAGAAAGTTATGGCTCTTCAGCTATTCTTCTACAGGTAGCCCTTGACTTATGGCCATAATTGAGCCCAAAATATTTGCTGCTGAGACATTCGTTAAGTGAATTTTGCCCCTTTTTACAACCTTTCTTGCCACAGTTGTTAAATGAATCACTGTAGTTGTTGAATTAGTAACAGTTGAATTAATCTGGCTTCCCCATTTACTGCTTGCCAGAAGATCGCAAAAGGTGATCACATGATTCTAGGACACAGGGATGCTCATAAATACTAGTTAGTTGCCAAGTGTTTGAATTATGATCACGTGTCCATGGGATGCTGCAACGGTTGTACTTTTGAAGAATAGTCATAATAGTCACTTTTTTTAGTGCCGTTGCAACTTTGAAGTCATTAAATGAACTGTTGTAAGTCGAGGACTACCTGCATTGTAGCTCCTAACATCCTTTAATAATGGCTATGCATTTTTGCTGGGAGTTAAAATTCATCCACAGCTAGAAGACACAGCTTCATCAGCCTTGATTTAACATCTGTAGTGATGAATATAACCCCTGCCACATATTATCTCTTAAAATAATTTTAGATTTATAGTAGATATACTTGATGTTAAAATTTTAATGTGAACTTAATGCACTTTGTTGCAGTGCATAGCTTAATGCTTTTTTTACAGATGACAGTCTACTGACTAGTATTACTAATGTAGAAATTTTCCATAGGTAAGCAGATATGGAGAATGCTAATATGTATATAGCTGTATTTTTATAATTTTTTAAAATAAAATGAATAGCAGTGATGTTTCTAAAATAGACTGAATAAACAGTTCTTTACAAACCTGCCTTGAGTAGTTTTTTATATAACAAAGTAATTAATATATAAAAATATATAATTCAAGATTATTTATTTATTTATTTCGAATTTATATCCCGCACCTTCTCCTAAAAAAGGACCCAGGGCGGATTAGGACCCAAGATTAGTATCCAGTTTAGTCATTCGATAGCAAAACAGTCACTGCTGTTAAATCAAATTGTCTCTTACCCCAGCTAGTACCCATACCAGTATACATGTGCACATATATTGAAGCTAATCACATCTTTCCTTTTTAGAATAACCAATGATGCAGAACACAAAAAGAAATAACAAAGAATAAAAAGTATTGGATACAAAAAGGAATTAAAACTAAAATTAGCTTACACCAATATCATTGCAACCATCTTTGCTTCTACAGTATTCATACACTGCTTTCTAAACTTTTTACCTTTAATTTTCTCATCGACACCATCCAAACACAATTTTCTCAGCCTTCTCTTTCATCTCAACCTATTCACACTATATTGGTTTTCCTATGCAGCTCTCATTCTTTCAGTATGAACAAGTTTTCTCAATGAATCATAGAATTGGAAGAGTCCTTGGTGGTCTTCTAGTCCAAACCCCTGCTTGAGCAGGAAACCATTTCAAACAAACAGCTATCCAGTTCTCTTTTTAAAAACCTCCAGTGATGTATTTCTTCCATACCGGTATTTATAGAAGCATTCTACATATGGGTTGGAAAGTGTCCTCCAGGGGGCTAATAGGCATTGCTGTCGGATGTGGAGTTGGAAGATCCTAAATTCAGTGTGATGTTTCACCCCAAAACAGCAATTTAAAAGTTTCTGCTTTTCTTTAAACCATAATCTGGTTTACTAACATTGGTGGCCATTGTTTGCTTTGCAGGGTTCCTTTAGCATAACTGTCAGTTAAACTTCTTGAGATGGGAGAGAAGCATTAAAATGAACAGCACAGCTGCCTTGTGGCGAGACAGGAAACAAATTCAATAAATAAATAAAAGCTCTTGTAATATTTTACTTTAGTGTTGCTTCTGAAAAAGGTAATGTTTCATTGAGCATTTTCCCTGCATCAGTGCACCAGTGAAGTTAAAACCAATTTCATTGTAATTTTAGTACGACAATAAAGATGATGATTATTATAAGTCTATAATGGAACTAGGCTGTGCATATATGGATTAAAGCCATTTGTGAGGACTGACATGTAGTCTCTTCAAATCCTGGTTTTAACAGCGGAATTGCGATGGTGCCGTTGTCACATCATGGGACTTTGCCTTACAATCCAGGTGTGCCCCCTTTTCCCTCGGAAACATCTGTAAAAGTTCCTGTATAGAAATACCCTTCAAACGAACAAGTGTGAATGTACAGGCAGTACTCAATTTACAACAATTTAGTGATCGTTCAAAGTTACAATGGCACTGAAAAAACTGACAGTTTTCATGCTTGTGACCACTGCAGCATCCCCGTGGTCACATGATCAAAATTCAGCCGTTTGGCACCCGACTCATATTTATGACCGTTGCAGTGCCCTGGGGGCAAGTGATCCCCTTTTGCCTGCCACCTGACAGCAAATGTCTCGCATAGCAATAGAAATAAATGCTGGGCTCAATGGTAGGTCATAAGTTGAGGACTGCCTGCAATTGATTTACACAACCTCCCTTGAGGAAATTCCACTCGTTAGAGCTAGAACTGAAAACAAGAAAAAGCTTCCAAAAATGAAAGAAAACGGCGCGCCAAGTGATTCGGTTCCGAAACGGGAGAAGAAGCTTAAAGAAGAGCAAACGAACCACTCGCCGCTCTGATCCCTCCCCCTTAGGACGAGACAAAAAGAAAGAAAACGCGCGCGTGCGCACTTGCTTGATTTCGACCTGCCAGGCTCAACCGTGGAGCCGTCGGGAGCGTCCGGCGTCTCTGCGCGTGAGCTTTGCCAGTGCTGGTCGAGGACGCGGCGCGCTTCGAGCGGTTCAATGGAGTCTGTGGTGGAGGAGTTGATGCCCCGCCTCTTACCCGTAGAGGACTGGGACCTCGCGGAAGACTTCGACCCCACGGTGCCCCCCCGAACCCCCCAGGAGTACTTAAAGCGGGTCCAGTAAGTGAACTGGTGGGGGAGGCGGGTTGGGGATGGGGCTGCGCTTTGTTTGAGTGGGCGAAGTTGGATGAAGTCAACCCGGCGCTAATATTTATATATGCAATGGGCGCTATAATTTATACTTACTCCTATGCGGATTGCATGGAAGTAAAAGCGTTTGTTCTGTAATGATGAACGGTTCTGGTAGGACGTGACAAGTACTTCAGATACTCGCCTGGGTATATAGGCTTGCTACGGGTAATGCAATATGGCGGTTTGCTTTTATGGTGGTGGGATTTCCTGCATGAAAAAGGAAGGATGTCCCAAGGTGCTTTTTCAGGAGGCAACTGGACTTTCTTGGGTTTTTTTCTTTTGAAGACATTTCGCTTCTCATCCCAGAAGCTTCTTCGGCTCTGACAGGATAGTGTGCAATGGAAGGTTTCCTTGCAGACAACTGGTAATCTGCATTCTTTTAGAGGGTCGTTGAAGCACTTAGAGGTTTATCTGTGTCCTCGGGGTCACCTGAGTAGTGATCCTGGTTCCGTCCTTAGAGTGGTGTGGAAGTAGGAATCGATTTCCAGAGAAAAATTGCAGACTACGGGAATATAAATCCTTCCATTCTCCACCATCCTGTCAGAACTGCATAAGCTTCGTGGATGAGAAGCGAAACGTCTTCAAAAGAAAAAAACAAAGTCCAGTTGCCTCCTGAAAAAGCACCATTGGGGCAACCATGACCTGGATGACTGAGAATCTCTACAGACTTTTAACTATACAATTTGGGATGAACACCCTTTGAATGGTGTGGGAGTAGGAATGGATTTCCAGAGGAAAAAATTGCAGACTACAGAAACCAGGATTTCGATTTTCGATTTATTCATATTTATAGACCGCCCCCTCTCCCCGAAGGGACTCTGGGCGGTGCACAGGCATTTTAAAACAAGTATAACAACAATAAATACCCTAAAAATATATTAAACCAAAGAACCTGTG
>JAPKID020003126.1:0-12628 GCA_026931265.2 Tropidonophis doriae
CTGAAGGCTCCGGAGGGTAAAAAATGCCCCTACGAGCAAACCGGAAGTGAATTCAGGTTTGTTCATCGGGTCATTTTTTGCCCTCCGGAGCCTTTAGGGAAACCTCCTGAAGGCTCTGGAGAGCTAAAACCAGCCCTATGAGCAAACCGGAAGACAGTTCCTAAACTTCTGGTTTGCCCATAGGGCCGGTTTTCCACGCTCCTGAGGCAAAAAATAGCCTCAAAAGGCTGAAATCAGCTGGCCAGCGCATGCACGCATGCATGCTGGCCAGCTGACAGGGCAACGCCTTGCGTGCCCTGACAAATGGCTTCACATGCCACCCGTGGCACGTGTGTCATAGGTTTGCCATCACAATCCTAGAACTTGATCTCTTTTCTCCTTATTGTCTCTTATCACAAAATTTTTCAAAGCTTTAATAGATCTCTTTTGTAAATAAAGTATAGGATAATTATCCAGGTCAGTTTTTGGCTTCTTATTTGTGTATCCTTTTTAATTATTAAGGCATCATCTGGTTTCATATGTCCAGTTTAAGATATTTTCCATGTCATTGTTGTAGCCTATCATTTCTAAACCTTTCAGATCAGTCTCAGTCTTGTCCAATAAAACTTTTTCGTCTACCATAACATCCTTTAAACACAGTCTATCTATAATGCCAGATGCTCTTAAAATTTAATTTGCCTCTGTTGTTCAAAAGTGTCCTTCAGCATGCCTAATGTTAAAATATTTTGCTCTACCACTTGCCATTTAATTGTAATATTTAATTCTTTCTGATTTTCCTATAATATCCAACCTTCAAAGTTTTATCCCATTTTTTAGGTATTTTTCCCCATGGGAAGAATTCTTACAATTCCAAAATTTTATTACAAATCTATCTTTCATTTGTATCTTTCCAAAATCAGCATTCCAATTGCCCTTTTGCTATTCAAATAAAAGTCCTTAAACTTGTATTTAAAACTCTTTTTCTAAGAATTGAAACAAAGTAACCTGGTGTTATAAAACATGTCAATTCAAAGGCTACTAATATCGGTAAAACAGTTAACAGTTTAAACAAGTCATTTGAAAAAAGAAGAATGTACACTCAGTATCCTTTTAAAGGTGCCAACTATGATATGAACAAAGACAACTTTCCCTCATCTCCCAGAGCTCTAAACCTGAATAGCTGTCAGAAGAAGTTATAAGCCAATTTCAAGAGAAATTATGTGTCAATTTATTGCCAATTTATTTTTTGGATCTTCTATTCATAATTTCTTCTCCAGAAGTTCTAAAATTGCTATATTTACAACAGACTGAATTAGCTTTTGTCACAATATTTATTTTGTGTATTCACATTTTGGCAACATTCATGTAAAAAAAAATTTCCCACACATGCTGTCTTGTATCTTCTACCAATATGTCAGTTTAATTCCGTTAGACTGACTGCATTTGAACATTTTTTTCACACTGTACAAATAGGTTACATGTTTGGCTACAGGATTCAGTACAGAAAAACATGAAAAGACCTTCTATTTTATCAAACTTAATATCTATTATCCTGTTTCCCCCAAAATAAGACCTCCCTGGAAAATAATAATAAGCCCTATTGGACTTTTAAGCGCATGTACTAAAATAAGCCATCCCCTCAAAATAAGCCCTCCCCCAAAATATTGCAATACAATTGGTTTTAAATTTTAAACTTTAAACTTTAACTTTAAACTTTACTTGTAAAGCAACCTAAGCTTTCCAGTTAAAATTGGTGCATTTTGTCATTTATAGAGAAATAATAAAACAACAAACAATCATTAATAGAATAAAACTGCCTATTGCTAATTATCAGGTCACTTTTTTGAAACAAATTTAGTTTGTAGTGGTTACATATTTCACATGTAGCAGCAGAAAAAGAAGTATAAATTAATAGAATGCATTTAAATTGTTGTGAAAATACTCTAAAAATAAAGCAGGAGTGAAGTTAGTAAGTAAGTGAGTAAGTAAAAAAAACACCACATTACATTCAAGCATAGAAACGTTTAAAGATTTATATAGTTACATTTATAAAAGTGAAAACAACTAAAGAAATAAGTGTTTCTACATGTATTTAACTAAATCAACTTTTGCTAAACTATTTAAAACAGATTACGTTGTATATCAACATTCCGCATTAAAATGTCACATAATGAAGAGATATTTAAAAATGTTCTTATTTTAATTAATTTCAATCTAGAAATGAAGCATCCAGCCAATTGCTTGGTTATCCAACATCAGATCATCACTGTGCTGTGAGGGGTGGGGTCATCTGCATATTTGGTGGCTGCACTGGCCAACCTTCTTGGTGATTCTGGAGTAGACGGTAGAGTTGCTTCAGCTGGGCAACAATGTTATCCTTGATATCTGGGATAGAGATCTGTAGACGCACACTGCCACTGTCAAAGGAGCGGGTGAAGTCACCAGAGAACATTTCATAGATCATCCGTGCTACAACTGGAATGACCTGTTTGAAAAGAAAGTTCGTGTTAATCTAATGTAAGATGATCAAATCATAAAAGTTCATCTGGGAACCTAAATTAAGCCAAACACACTCAAGCTGGTGAAGACTGTTAAAAAATGTACTCTTGATTGATCACATTTACACTCCTGCACAATCTTGAAGGACTCACAGTACTTCAGAAAGTTAGAAGAATACATTTAGAGTTTATATTACTTTTTTTATTGAGATCAAAGTCATGAAAACACTTCAGGAAAAAGGTATGGGAAAAATGCATCAACTATCAGCATTCTATCAGTACTGAAATGGAAAATGAAAGGTAGTGTCCGGCCCAAAGGTGCTTTTCAAAAGGCAACTAGAACTTTCTTGATTTTTTTTCCTTGAAAAGGTTTCACTTCTTATCCAAGAAGATTCTTCAGTTCAGAACTATAAGAATAATATAATAATAATAATATATAAGGATAAGAAGTGAAAGATTTTCAAGGAACAAATCAAGGAAGTCCGGTTGCCTTTTGAAAAGCACCTTTGGAAAAACTATGACTTGGATGATTGAAAATCTCCATAGACATGTAGTATTCCATCAAAACATTATTACCATATTTTTCGGAATATAAGGCACACCATTTTCCCTCAAAAAAAGGCTGAAAATCTGGGTGCGTCTTATACACTGAATACATAATTTTTTGCCTTCCAAAACTCCGCCCCCTTCACCAAAATGGTTGTGCATAGCTTGTAGGAGGTTTTCAGAGAGCTGCTGGGGAACATTTTTTGCTCACCGCCCCCCCCCCTCAAACACTGTACAAGCCTCTTAAGGGCTATTCATGCCTTTTCATTTGGGGGAGGTTTGTTAGAATGCAAACCCTTTTTTTTTTATTTACCTCTTCAAAACCTTGGTGCATCTTATACTCCAGTGCATCTTATACTCTGAAAAATATGTCACCAGTAAATTATGTCACCAGTAAACTCCTGCAATGAAGAGGAGCCATGGCAGGAAAAAATGCACCAACAACTGTGTGCCAACTGCTATACCATTAGCTATTTCAAAACAACTGTTTCCAAGGACATTAGGTTACTTGATTGATTTCCATTAACTCATTAATGTAAATCCAAGTCTGATTTCTACAGTCCACACTATATTTCATTATGCGCCTGCTCAGATCCAGCACTAACATAGCAATGCAAAGGTGCTTTGCATAGCACCAAGAGACCAGCAATAGAGTAATATCAGATAAAAAAGGGGAAAAAGCTTGGCCTTTCATGGAAATAAAATTGTGTAATCATGTCTATGTGATTACTTGAGCTGTAGATCTTCATCCCTATGGCCAGATTCACAACTGGGTAAATCACAATCATTAGCAAATGACAATCATTAGATTCATACAGTTTCAGCTATGTTCTGCAATATAGAAAACATAGTATTTTGGTTTGGATAGCATAGACAAATCATACTATGGCTGGTTAGCACATTATGGTTAGCACAATGTGTCGAGACTATGTCCTTGATCATCATTTATACACAGGTAAAACCATTATTCTTTTGGTAATTGGTTAACAGCAGAGGTATTCACTGACTATATTGGTTGTAGTCACTTGAAATTACTTTTGGCATACAATACTTGCAGTCTTTCATTTAAATTGTTGGGAAATTTCTTATAAGGTTAGTTCTGACCAAAGTGTGTAGGAATTGATATCAAAAGATACAAAGTTCTGACTATTTACTCTGACTGTAATGATGGTGACAGACCAAAAGAAATCACATTAGGAACTTGATACTTCAGGTACACTGCTACCATTATTAAATGGGAAAGATATTCCTCCCAAAATCAGTCATGATATTTCAGTCTCATTTTACTGGATTTCATTCAGTCCATTACTTTTTTTTTAGGTTAGACATCAGTAACCTCACTGTATTAGATGAAAAGGAAGCATGGATTCTGACTTTCATTCTCAGATTTATTTGTATTAAAGAAGGTTTGAGAAGGGATGTCATTACATTAACAGTCTTTCCTTTGGTTCATCTTGTTCAATACAAGAAAATCTGAAAACGAGATGAAACGTGTGCACTGGTGAACTAGCAGCTCTGGCTGTTTACACCCCTTTATCTACTCATATTCAAAAGAACCCACGAAGCAGATTTTACACATTCTAGGTGAAGGCCTATTCTACGGTAGATGCAAATGCATTCTTCTAGCAAGGAGTAGTACCGTAAAGTATCTTTGCAATAAATTGTCTTCTTACCTGAACAACAATCAGCTTTCGCTCTTTTGATTTTCCATCTGGCCATTCTTCTCCAAAACAAAAGTAGATCTCATATGGTGGCTGTTTACTAATCTGTCCTTTCTGATGGGCAATTAACTCTAAATTTAGAAGAAGAATGTGAAAAGGAGAGAGACAGTATGTAATAAATTACGTTATTATCATAAAAGAACAGATTAGCTATGTCCAGTAAGATATACTGGAATTTGGCGTTTGGAAATGACATATTTGTATAAGTAGAAGTAGAAGTATAAAGACATATTCGAAGAAATCACTTGAAGCAATTATCCACGCCTCACCTTCCCATTCTATCAATTGATCCCCATTATGGTATTTGCTTTCGGTTAGATTTTAAAATCAGAGCAGTGCAAAAATGATTGACAATGGAACAGGTAGCTGCTCATACCATTTCACTCATAACTTTCAGCAACATGAAGATGTACAGAATGAATGACACCTGAGACTCATTTGGACCAAAAAGAAGGAAATCTTTGCTTTAACGGGTACATTACATTGTATCCATATCCCTTCACATTTTCTGGCAAATAGAAAACATCAAGCTATGCACTGTAGACCCAGTATGGACTAATTACAAAAACAGCTGTATTCACTCTAATGCTAACAGAAATACAGCCCTAGCTGAGCTAGTTTATGGTATTAATTCATACCAGATTACAAGCTTAAAATAAACAGTACTGCTAGTTATTCACTGACAGTGATACAAAGGCATTAGAGCTACTCACCACTTAGAAATGTTTCCAAACAAAAGAGCTTAACTCTCTTCTGCCTTTCAATTAAGTTTGGTGTGGTAGAGGAAGGTGCACATGGCCCAGACCAATATACTTTGCACTGACAAAGCCTGATAGCATAGATAGCATGACCACTGACTTCTAGTATTAGCCCTCTGTCCATTACATCAAGTAGTCGACTGGTGAACAGCTTTTGTTTTTCATTCGTGATGGATTCTGGCCCTGGAAATTTGACTTGCTCCAAATTAATAGGCCCGAAGAGTTCTTCTTGATCTGGCATAGGACCTAATTCTCCATAGAAAAGTCTGCAGCCTTGGGGGTTGCTCACAGTCATTGTCTGCCCAAACTCCTTGCCACGATATTCAAATTTGATTTCAAGATCTGTCACTTAAGAAAAATATATTATTAACATACCAGGCGGTACAGCAGGAACCATAATTGCATTGAACGATATCTAACTAAATAAAATCCACACAAAATAGGACAGACTACAAGTATTGGGAAACAAAATATATGTGCCATAATTACAAAAAAAAAATTCCTAACAAATCATGGAGTCAGATTGATTGTAAAATAAAGCAAAGTTACTGTTAAAAGACCTGCCATTATATGAATCTAGTCACTTGTTATGCACAATGGCTAGCCAATTAATGACAAGCTATCCTAACATCATTAACCAACAGTTCAACAGTTTTCAACTATAAGTAGTCCTTACCTAATGACCATTTGTTCAGCGCCTGTTTGAAAATAGGGTGGCACTGGTCTAGGGATTTAAGACCTATGCTTGAAATTACAAACAAACTACTCACCACTTAGAAATGCACCCTTCCAATAAGATGAGAAAAATTTAGGTGTTTGATGATGCAGGCCTTGAGGCCATGGGGGTGCTGCAATTCTGTCCCAACTGCCTATGTCCTCTCCTGCATCTGAAATACAGGCCTAGGGCCTTTGACAATCTCAGCCAGCTGCCAATGCCTCAAGCCTTGATGTCAGCCTCAACGCCATCAACTGCCAAGCAGAAATGCAACCATTAACCATTCTCCAAAGCAAGAAAACCTAAGGGCCATGATGGCGAACCAATGGCACACGTGCCACAGGTGGCACATAGCGCCCTCTCTGTGGGCATGCGAGGCATCATACTAGTTCAGTTCCATCGTGCATGTGCACACGTCTCCTGCTGACCAACTGGTCATTGGGTCTCTGCCATGCATGCGTGTGGGGTGGGCAATGTGCGGGGGGCGTGTGCATGTGGGGGGCAGGTGTGTGTGGGGAAACAGACGTTCATGCTCTGCCGTGCATACTCTGCTGTGCATGCGCATGGGAAGGTGATTGGGGGGCCTATGCGCATGCATGGGGGAGTGCATATATGCATGGGGGAAAGGGCCCATGCGAGGACCCGTGCATCCATGTTCAGGAGGGGATATGTGCGGAGGCCACACACGCACTGCATTTTGAAGGTTCTGGCGCATGTACGCACACGCTTTTGGCACTCAAGGTTAGCCATTACTGCCTTAGGGAAATGTATGATTGCCCCCATTTCTCAGCAGTCCCCAAAATCTTCCCTCTTCAGGTGTTTTTCTCCTGCTGTTGAGAGGCCAAGGCTCCCAGTCACAAGAGGCCTTTCCCAGAAGTGCCTTGAAGCCAATTCTAGACGGGCTTTGGAAGCCATCTGAACTGTCAAATGGGCCATGTGTGCCTCTGAATAATGGGGGGGGGGGAACCGCCTAAAAGTAAGTGATGCACAGTGAGGAAAAATGTGCCATTCTCCAAGGTGTGTGAACCATGGGGAATGGCACAATTGCCGCTGCTACCCAGTGCTGCTGAGGAAATGCCACATGTTGCTTACCTTCAGCAGTTTTTCTTTTGCTGTTAGGAGGCCCCTGCAGTCTATCCAATGTTTCAGAAGGCTTCTGAAGCGCCACTAACTCTAACAAGATTTCAGGAAAGAAGGCCTGGTACAATTGAGAGCCACCTTGGATAAACTGCACAAGCCTCTCACCAGCAGGACACACATTTTTGAGAGCAAGCAGTCTGCAGCACATTACTAAGAATACTGCACAATAGTGACAATTACGCCACTTCCCAAGGCTTCTGCAGAACAGTGTGAGGTGGCATTTTTGAGTGACAGCAATAATGCTTTGGCTGACATTTAAACCTGGGGCAGATAGCTGAGACTCTAAAGGACCAAAACCTCTATTTCAGGCTTAGGCCCCATGCTTCTTCTGAGAAATGCCACACTGCAGGGCCATGCTATGGCTTTGGCCACACGCTACAGTCCTCCCAGCTTGTCCATGGACCTTGCAGGACTTTCCCCAACTGAGGCCTCCTCAAGCTCAGCTTAATGATTCCAACTGCAGGTGCCAAGATGATGGTCATGGACCAAAGTGGTCACATGGGCATCTCGCTTAATAACTGCAAGAACGTATGACCAAATTCCAGTTTCAATTGTGGTCATAGGATGAGGAACCCATTCAGGTTTCTTTTACCAGCTGATGCAAATAAATGTATTTTAAATCAGAACTGTGTCCTGCCCAGACCAATTTGAATAATAACTGCAGAAGAATGTTTGCATTTGTTCAACAAGTCTTCCAGAAAAATCAGCTTATTTATTAGAAGTGAAACTCAAGACTTTCCAAACAAAAGAGTACATGATTTGTCCTCTATTTATTCTAGTGGCTCCTGGACCAAAAAGACTTACTAGGAAGAGAGCTAATCCAAAGTTCAGGAGAACTGTACATATCATGCTGCAGAGCTGGCAAGGCAGGAGGCATTGGCATCTCCATATCTTCTGGTTCATTCTTTGGCCACACAGCTTCAGGGCTACAGGTCTCTGCACTGGCGGGAGCCATTGGAGAATCTAAATAAAATAAATGAAATGAAATGTAATTATGTAATCCACACTGCTTTCTAACATTTATAAAGAGATTCAATCATTTTCATATCAGACAAGCAGGTATCATTAGACTTCCTTATGCCAGTCAATACACTTAACCTTGTACCATTGGAATTTTACCTCTCCTTTCACCTAATCTGATAATCTAAATTGAAAGCTTGAATTCTTTTCTTCTACTAACTCTTTTATTAGTGCAATATAACACTTTTGGTCTATAATTCCCAGGATTTTCAGTCAAGTGAAAGATGGTAGTTCTAAAGCCAAACATAACTACATATATCTAATCAGCATAGCTATGGAGCTGCCTTGTGGCTGCCTCAACCCTTTCCCCATTGCAATTTAAAATCAACTTGAAGCTACTGGATAAGGTTATCCATCACTATGGAGTGGGGATTCACAAATATGCCGATAATACCAAGTTCTGCATCTCCTCTCTGAACCAACAAAGTGATGGCCTCAAGTATTCCCAGCACCTGGAAGTTGTGAGGGTTTGAATGGCAGAGGACAGGCTTCAACTCAACCTTGGCCAGATGGAGTCACTGTAGGTTTTAAGGCCTACTGGTTCTGGGGGTTTCCCAGTTTTAACTCAGCATGGGAGTAGACTTCCTCAGCCAGAGCTGGTATGCAGAGTTGTTATGCATTCTAACACAACTTTTGCTCCCGCTCAAAGAGCTGTGGCAACTGTGGCCAAAAAGGTTTCGCACAGGTTTGTCTTATTCACCAATTGTACCTGAACTGGGAGACCTTAGTCATGGTGACTCATGCCTAGAGTCTAGACTTCTCTGTCACTGCATGTCAGGGAATGTATGTGTCTGTAGTTCAGAGATGGTTGTGTAGCTGTTGCATTTGTATGTCTGCAAATGTTAACATTCTGCCTAGGGGGCGCTCAAACAGCAAAGCACAGAACAGGAAGTCATGTCAACCAATCAGCATGCAGGACGTGTGTTTCCACACAATGTACAGTTGGAATTTGGGAGGTGTGCACATCAACCTCTCTGCAGCCATCTGCAACCTGCACTTACCCATCAACCTTAAATCAAGCTTTAGTCACCTCATGTTTGGATTACTGTATCACACTCTGCATGGTGCTACCCTTGAAGAGCATTTAGGAGCTACAGCTGGTTTAAAATGCAGCCATGCAGGCAGGTTTTGGTGTTTCTCATTATACCTATGTAACACCACTGCCCCTTGTGCTGCACTGGCTCCCAGGTGCAATTTAAGGTGCCAGTGGTCATCATCTATAAAACCTTCTACACTACAGCATAGGGCAGGGTTGCTACAAGACAAAAGAGAAGATCAAAAGAAAAGAGAAAGCTTTAGATGCAAAGCGTATGAAAAAAAAGGGGGGGGTCACTTGTAGATTAAGAAGAAAAAAAAAACACTACATGGCACCATCAAAATGTAATTTCAACGAGCTCTAAGCCTAGAAAATTAATCCAGAGGTATTTGTTGAACCAATGATGCATTAAAACCTGAAAAACCTGAACTTAGCTCCAGGGAATTCCAAGACTTTTAAAGCTGTTATATACTGCCTTTGCCAGGTAGGTGTGTCTGTCCCTGCTATGCTATGGGAATTTACCTTCCTCTAGTAGAGTACGGTACACAATGTGTATGTGGGAAGGACAGTATGCCTCCATGGAAACATTCTGCTGTGGCCTAGTCTTCTTATCCTGTTTCAAATAGCAAAAGTGGACGCCATATGGCATGCATAAACTTATCTAGGGTTATAAAATATCTGGACAACTAGCAAATAACAGCAAAAGGTTTGATATTTCTGTATCGGTTGCCATCTAGTGGTTGTTCAGATTCCTGCAGAGCAGATACCATTGCCATAACTTATTCCACCCTTTCATTAATTCCAAAGCTTTGGTGTCATAATCCTCCAATTAAACAAATTATCAGCAGCAAGGGAGTGCCCTTCATTTTAAAGCCCAACCTGCCTTACATCAGACAGACATGAAGCAAATAAAAGCAGGATTATGCCACACACATTTTGGAAGATATCAAGTTAATAATTAAGATTCTGAATTTCACTTAATGTCAGATTAATTGACTGCAGAAATGCAAAAAGTATCTCAATAAGTACATGCACTTACCTGTATTTATTATTAAATATCTAATAGATACACAAAAATCAGGATGAAAATATTTACCAAGGAGATCAGTATATACCATTTGTGGTAAATCCAAGTAATATCTCTGTAGCATGTTGCATGCTAATTTATTTGTATCTAGAGAAGCTTTTGAGAAAGCATTTGTCAAAATGTTGTTTAGTGCAACATTAACAAAAACTATTTTTAAACATAGATTTAAATTCAGTTTCATTAAACATATGTCAGAATAATCTACTAACCATTGATATTAAGAAATGGAAAACTGTCCTGTATTGCTATGTTCTGAGACTCATTTAATTCATCTTCATCTTCATCATCTACATCATTATCCTTTTCATCCCATGGAACTGAACCAGTGGAACCTGGAAAAAACATAGGAATTGAAAAATTAGAAAGTAATTAACAATCTAACAAAACTGAGAAAAAATATAATTCTTCTTTAGATCTATGAGAGTGATGCAGACTCTCTGCAACACTCTTTGGAATTCTTCATTCTTTTGAATTCTTATGCTAAATATTCTTTGGTTTCCAAACATAGGAGTGTCTGAAATCCAAAATTCATTTGAATTTTAGGTCTGTTGGCATAAAACAGGTCTCCTATAATTTGAAAGTTTCAGGAGAATACTATAGTGTCTCTTACTGAACTATGTAGTTAGAGTGTTAGAAAGTAAATGGCAGATAAGAAAGTTTGCTTTCTCAAATATTTATTGGCCCTTCAGATTCAATAACTAACCCAAGATAATGTATTTCTTCCAACTATGTGCGGACAAAGCTCTGTTTATCAAATACGAAATGTGCAACCAAAGTTCCTAACAAATGCCATCCAGTGTAGTACTCTTTTTAAAATAGGGGCATTTGTAATTATCCCCTTATTTCAGTTCAAATAAGAAGGGAAAGGAAACCTATGATCAACCATCAGAGATGCATTAAAAAAACCCTAGACCTCCCAAACCCCAAATTTCGTGTTCTTACTCTGGATCCTTGCAGAATGTACCTGAAGTTTTTGATTGATTTTGGCTTTAAAAAGGAAGCTGAGCTATTTAGATTGCACCATCTAGGTATTAAATACCTATGCATGTAGAATGGAATCTTAAGTACAGTTAATTAAATACCACAATGGATAAATTGATTATGCTTGTTCAATATAGTTGCTGTATTCACTTAAATCTTAGTAATCCAGAAGACCTCACTACCAATAAGACAATTAGTTTACGATTAGCTATATCCTTCTTTAAACAGAAGAGTTTCTCTGTTTCTCACCAGGATTAATGATTGGCGTCAGGGATGGTGGGATATCACATACTTCATAAATTTTAATCGGATTCATTGGCACTTCTTTGGTACCATCGTATATGAGCTTGAATTCACGGCTTTTATTGAGAGCACACCGTAGTTGGGCTTTCCATTTTGCAGGGTCAGGATCATCAACCCCTTCTTGATACTTTCCTGTTTCCACAGCCCACGCCTGGGAGCAAAGTACATCACGTCAATTAAGTGTTGTCATTATGCCAGCTTCTGTTGAATTGTGCTGCCAAACAAACTCTCATCTTAAGATACACCTAGGCAATAAATACTTTCTGCAACAGGTAATTGTTTCCTTTCACCTTTCTAAGGGACACGGATGTCTATAAACCATTAGATATTTTCTTTCTCAAACTTTTTCTGATAAGATACCTGACTGTTAAAACAAATCAACTCAATGTTACAATTCCTTTTTTTAAAATGAGTAATTGAATTCCAGATTTATCTAGATAAAAATAATTCACTATCTTCAGGAATAAATGAAAAGAGGAAACCTATACCAAACCCAAAAAATTACAAACAAGTGTCTTTAATTCCTGATTATTTTTCTTTATAAGATTGTCAGAAATGGTTGCATGAAAAATATTGCTTAAATATTGCTTAAATTTAGTTCATGAAAACAAGTATATATTTTTTTAAAAACCCAAATGAATACAATCCTCAGCAAAATGCTGAGAAGAAAATCCAACAGAGTTGAATAAGGCTAACTCCAAAGAAAGTTAGATGCCTAACTTTTTTTTTTTTTACTTTTATTTGATTTATATAACCGCCCCCTCTCACCAAAGGGACTCGGGGCGGTGCACAGGGATTTAAAACATACAAAAACAGAACAATAAATATTTAAAACCGAATTAAA
>JAPKID020003127.1:0-12628 GCA_026931265.2 Tropidonophis doriae
CCGGCTTTCAGCCCACTTCTTCAATTATTGCTGTTCCGGCGCTCCATTGGCAAGAGGGACTCTTCCCCCCGCATTCCGTTCTCCAACTCCTAGGACGAGGCGGAAGCGGCCCCCTGATCGCTGTCAGGGTGGGAGGCTCATCGCGAGCTGTCCGTACGGTGGGGGCTCTTCTGCAAGAGCCCCCATGCCCCAGAAGGCGCCGCTGGAGAAAACAAGCGGCGGATGTTTCCAGGACCCATCCGTTGCCTCCGGAAGCCGGAAGCAGTCTCGCTTCTCTCTCTCTCTTTCTCTCTCCCTCTACCTACCTACCTACCTGTCCTCTCTCTTCCCCTACTTACCTACCTATTATATTTATCTCTCTCTCTCTCTCTCCCTCTTTCTCCCTCTATCTACCTACCTACATTTTTTTAAAGAAATTGCCTCTTCAAAACCTGGGTACATCTTATACTCCTGTGCATCTTATACTGCCGAAAAATTTGGTATGTTAATTTAAATTAAGTATGAATTGTATCCTCTTAAACATTTTGGAAGACTTTTTTTATTTACCCAGAGGGAACATTTTTGTGAGTATTTCCAATAATGTGTAAGCTTACAAAAATATAAAAATATATAATCTCCACTTATAATCACAATGAAACCCAGAAATTCAGTCACAAGTCATTGCAGTCACAAGTCGAGACACCACGTGTCCAGCTTGGTGGTTTTTGCCATTTTCTGACCACGGAATGCTGTAACCTGTCATAATTGCAAACCAGCTGCCAAGTGCTCAAAATGTGATCACATGACGTACAATTTTGAGGATGAGTCCCCCTTAATTTTGAATGGTTATTAAGGAATCAGTTGTAAGTCTAGGACAACCGGCAGGGATCCCTACGCTAGAGAGGCTTAACATTTTTTTAAATTCAATGTGCATTATAATTCAGACATTAATTGTTAGAGATATGATTACATGTCAATTTACTTAACAAAAACTCAGTATCTTCCATTTTTATTCATAAATTATTTGCATCGTTTCAGTTTAAAGTACTTCAAAATCTAATAACAGTAATATTCAAAAGCTCCAAAAGTGCTAGTTTGATATTAGTCAGAATACCAGGCTAGAAACTAAGAGACTGAGAGTTCTAGTCTTAGGCACAAAGCCAGCTGGGTGACCTTGGGCCAGTTACTCTCTTTCAGCCCTATGAAAGAGGCAATGGTAAATCACCTCCAAAATCTTGCCAAGATAAATATAGATTCAGGCTGTCACTAGGAGTCTATACTAGCTCAAAGGCACATGTGTGCCGGCATGTGCACACACAGCTCTAAAATTGTTGTAAATGATATGTTATCTTGAAAGTTTTACGAACTGAAAATATGTTTAGAAAAATGTTTTATTGAAGACTGAGTCTAGTAGATGCTTTATAGGTAATGGCATTAAGTAACTGAAGTAAGACTTGATGCACTGAAAAATATGTATCTCTTATTTTAACAGATTAAGAGCTTTTGTACTTACAATTTTTCTATCCTACCTATTTTTCTGTGATCCTAAATAGGATGTTTTGTCCAGAAAATATAGTCATGTAAAGTGAAATTAATGTTTCATATATTTTAAAAGTCAATCTTATTTCCACTATACAATCTCCCCACATTAATAAAATAGTAATAGTCAACCTAGACAATTGCAATTACTTTGCAAAAAATGAGCCAATAGAACTTCTAATTAATGACCTTAATAAAACTAATATCATAGTTAAAGGTTGTTTCACAAAGAAAATTCAATTTTTTCTTAAACTTATGACCCAAGAATTTAAAGCAACCCCATTTTTCAAGTCAAAAATATTTTTTAAAAAGTTTGAGATAAATTTAACTTTTATTGTAACCCAAGCTATATTATTAATGGAGAACAAGTTTGATGTAGTTGTAGGACCTCAGGCTAGAAACCAAGAGACAAGTAAGTTCTAATTCTGCTTTAGGTACAAAGCCAGCTGGGTGACTTTGGGCCCGTCACTTTCTCTCAGCCCTAGGACAGAGGCAATGACAATCACTCTTGAAAAATCTTGCCAAGAAAACTGCAGGGACTTGTAGGAGCAGTCTTTAAGAATTAGACATGATTGAATAGAAGGAGAAAAAAAAAAACACCTCTTGTTAATGGTCAATAGTCCAGAGGCATATATGATAAAATATAACACCTTTAGTGATTATCCCTTGTTTATTGGGAGTAATTTAACCAACTACAAGGTCTTGAAGAAACTATGATATACTTTAATTCTTTAAGAAAATATCTCCTCCTGATAGCCAATGAACAAATTTCAGTTCCTACAGGTTCCTCAACCAATAGTTTAAATTTTATTTACTCTAATATCAACAATATTGTTTCAAGTTTAATCAAGATAATAAGAATATATAAAGATCACATAAGAAAATTTGTAAACAAAAAACATTCTGGCGGTTCAACTATCAATTTTTTATATAAATTAGCTATATTTATTAGCTTATCAAAATCAAAGGATTGTTTGTTTTAAACATAACCAAATTCATAGGTTTTTATCTATTAACCAAAAAGACCAGACATTTTCACCAATAATAATAATCAGATTCAGGAAGTAAGATTACTTCTAAGCAGATCAATCCTATGCTTACTTATATAGTTCAACTTATTTAATTAATTACTGTTTATACACAGTACATTACAATTTATTTAATTAAGTGTACAAAAAATTGACTCACAGCCAAGTCCTCCAAAATAGCATTTTCAAATTTTCAAGTTACATAAGTAGGGTATGCTTTGCTAGTATAAAAATATGCTTTATCAATGGCATTTTACCACCTAATTGAATAAAATAACTACAAAAACTAGAAGATATCTTTAAGATGCATATAGAAACTCTAGGAAAAGGTGCATATTGTTAAAAGCAAATCTTCTGCATATTTCCCCTGGAGTAGACTACTGAAGCCAACATAATTAACATACCTGATATGAGTCACATAGGAGCAAACTTCATAGGTTCATTATTAATAAAGCAAGCATATTTAAAAGCTGTCACCAAACACCCAAAAACAGACTCTGAACACCCCATACCTCAGAATAAAATCAAGAGGCACTTAAAACAGATAAATTGCAAGCAGAAAGGAGGAGGTATTTTCATAAAACAGTGAAAAGTAGATACTGTTTCTTACTAGGAAAGCAGGCTCAGTGGGTTTCTTTCATATTCTTTATACAGTAATAAACATAATAAATAAGACTGACGCAAAGTATCTGATCCATATATTTCTATAAATTATGACAAGGATCACACTGGTAACAAATTAATATTTCTTAGCTAATATTCCAAATTAGCTTTTATTTTCATACTAACACCAAATCAAGTAAAATGTACATCCTCTTATACAATCCAAGGCTCTTCATAATCTTTCATTTTAATCTTTATAGGATATTAAAAATCTTCATAGGCTAAAGATATTAGGTGGATTTCATACCATTTAGACAGACTCTATTTCCCAACAACATAACAGCTTCCATTTACAGATTATTATTTTAGGGTGGAGAGATAATGATTAGCACTGTAATAAGCAAAGATCTCAAGGGTGTTTTTTTAATGTTTCTTTTTATTTTTAAAAAACCAAACCTTTAAAAATGCTACCGACAAAGAGAAATGAGATTCTTGCACAGGCGCAATTACATCTTACAAGGTTGCCAACATTGCAACTTGGAGAGCATCATTCTAACAAAGCAATATATTTAGAAAGGAGCAGTAAATCCCAAACAAACAAGAGATTCGTTCCAAACGCGACATCCTGATTAATGATATTCATCCAGCCTTTAGAAAAAGACGCAGCTTTGGAAAGGAAGACAACTAGAAGGAAAAGTTACACAGACTGAGTTAGTTAAAAAGAAACTGAAATAACCCGAGGCATAAAAGAAAACCAGCCAGAAAATAGCACAAGAGAATTGCTAATTTCATTCCACTGTTTTGACCGGCATCCAATTCCCCCAACCGTGTAAAGACCTACGTCGCGGCGGAAGGGGAGGAAGCCACCGATCGCGAGTCTGGCGAACTTCTGACGGATTGAGAAAATTCCACAAGGCAAAGAAAAAAAAGGCACGCATGCAAAAGAAAAACAAAGGAGGAAAGAAGCCGCCAACCCAAATGACTCCCAAGCAAGAATAATCCCTATTTAAGACCGGTGGGAGCACAACTGAGTGCTCGCAATCCTCCGAGTGGTTCTCGCTTGCTAGTTCCGCCTGCCTCGGCTCTCGGGCTTTTACGTAAAGCCCCGTTGAAGGGCCGGGCGAGAGCGCTTACAAAGCACCTCTCATCCCTCCCTCCGTCGTTCGCTTAGTGAACTGGCCACCGCCTTCTGCTCCCCTTAAGTAGAGTCCGTCTCTACTGACAGCTCTATCGGTACAAAATGGGGCTCTCTTCCCGTGGGCGCCGCCATTTTGTGAAGAGCCGCCTCAAGCGCTCCTTCGCATGGGGTCCGCCGCTGCCGCTTCCTCGGCTCGAGGATGCGGATAGCACTAAGGCAGATGCGCTGGAACGGCTGCTGGGGTCTTTGGAATGGTTGATTGAAAATGACCACCTCCAGGGAATCCCCAGCTGACACTTACGTAAGGGACGTGCGCAATTGCTGTGCTCAGCCAAGGAAATCTTTCTACTACTGCTCTACGCAATTTGCCTATCCTCGCCTTGGCTGCCGCCGCTAGAGTACACATAAATTGAAACTGACTCACTCACCTCTGCCAAGCACTGGTGAGAGGGAGAAACACCTCCACCCCCCATACCCCAGTTTTTGAGTCATTCGAGGACTGTTGACGACTCTCCCGGAATGATCGAATTTCCGTTTTTATCGCACACCGGTCACTTTACAGTATTAGGTTGATGTTGAGCATTTCTGTCGGTATTTCGTTAAAAAGCGGAGATACCTCCCCCTGAATTCTGTCGCTAGAAGCAGAAAGTTCTGTGGAAGAAATTGCTACAACGTTTCATGTAGAAATTATACAAGAATTCATAGCATTTTTAAAAAGCTGGCATTTCGCTACAATAATTTGTCGAAGGCAATTCTTACCAAGCATCTTATTACATCACTTTCTCGTTTTCAATATGAAACATTGAGGGATGAAATGCGATGAAAAACCATGGCCTGATTTAATTTCCTGAAGAAATGCAATCTAAATTTTAAAGGGAAATATTGGTATGTTTGCAGGGTCCTTGGTGCTCTCTGAATTTATTTTTTGTTTTTTGCATATTTTTAATTACCCAAACTAGGTAACATCATCAGTGCTAGCAAAGAGTGCTGTTGTTTGGGTAATGAAACATCTGCAAGAAAACAAACAAGCTCAGAAAGCACCAAACACCCCTCATGTCAACCCTGAACTACAAATATTCTCATTTATTATTGGTATCTTTGCCAGGATCTCTTGAGATCACAAACTACTGGAATCAGTTTTTAAACCAAATTGTAGTTAAAGTGTCAAATTAATAGCATGGCGATGGCGGGCTGAGTTTTCAGTTGACCATATAAAGAGAGAAAAGTGTTCCCAGTTTTAAATACATACTATTTTGTTTAATCTGAATGCATCCTCATCCATGTTACCATGAATACATTAAAAAGTTAAGAACTTGTAGAATGCAATCCTTTTATGGGCATATCTCCTACTTTAAATAGGAAGACTCATAATTTTAAAGTATGCATTATTGTAATTTGAATTATCAAGCTAACAACTGCCTTCATAACTGTTTATCTGAAAATCATTTATAATAAGGTCCCTTTTAATGTATGTATAAATGCTCTAAAACATGAATATCAACCTAGTGGCATCATGTTGCCGTCATATGACATTTTGCAATGTTTTTTTCTTCATGGAGCTGGGCTGGGCATGGTCTGAGCATGACACATCTGCCCCGCAGGCTGTCAGTTTGACACCTGCTCGAAGAGAACAAAAACATTTTTCAATTCCATACATACAGGTTAAGAATTCTAATTTGAGCCACTATTGTGATTGGTTTTCCCCTTATTCATATTCTCCTTCAGATCAATTATATTATTCCTATATATTGCCACATTGAAGTCAGTGAAGTAATTAAAACTGAATCCTAGGCTGCTGTGTGTAAGATTAAAACTTTACATGCGTTTCCTTCCTTTCCAATCATTTATTCATTCTGAAAAATAAATTCCCTCCTTATTGTACATAATCACACATTATAATTGCTATAAAGGTGAGACACCTATAGCCTTCTGAAAGTTGCTGAGTCCAAGCCAATATGGCCATAGCAAGGGATGCTAGGAGATGTGGTTTAGCAGGAGAGAGGGAGGGAGGGAGAGAGAGACAGAAAGAGAATGCCTTGAACTCCCTGCTATAATTCCTTTGACACATCTTTTATGGCCCCTAAATCTCTCTTCTGCTTATACAGAATATGATTAGGTATGCAATATTCAAGATGCACAACATGCTTGGATTAAGAAACCTTGATCTTTGACTATAATTTTTACCAATATCTATATGATTATTGGACACTTAGAGCATGCGTTGCCTCAACAAATAATCTACCACTGTCTAAAGGACAGATTCTGCCTTCTACAATATTCTACAATATTTCAAGCATTCAGTGTTTAATCTTTTTACCTCTCATTGCAGGAGGTAGAACTGCAGAACAGATTTCCTTAATATGAATTAGTGTTCACTGCCAGATTAAAATGGATAGGCTTCATCATTATGCTCTATTTATCAAATGTGTTTGGTTTACTGTATAGGCAATTTCTAAATATATTTTATAACTTTTTAATTGTGAAATGTATTTTAATGAGTCTCAATAAATCACTTTTTATTAAACTTTTTAATATCTCTTATGAACCACTCATAATTCTAGGAGTCAGAATTATCCAATGATTACTCTGAATGATAAGTGAAAATAGATGAGAATATGTATTATAAATAACTTCACTAAAATTTTACCTTTTAAATTTTCTAAATTCTATTAGAGAAGGATATTTATTACTGTTTAAAGAAACACAGTGGCTGTATTTATTCAAAAATACCTAGTCCTCTTCCCCTCTTCTTTTTTATCTTTCAGTAAGTATTCCATCTGTTTAAAGTTTGGAAGAATGGGAACATTTCCTCTGCCCCTAACCCTGGAACAACCGGTAGTAGCCCTTCCTCTCTCTCTCTCCTGCCTTTTCTCTTTCCGCCCACTTTGTGTGAAGTTTGCGGCACATTGCAGATGAGCCCTTAGCCGCGAGAGAAGCCTATTGTTCCCCGCCAGGAACTGCTCGTTGGCAGGCCTTGCTTTTGCCATTTCGAAGCTGCTTTTTGCAGTGCCTCGGCTGACCGCCGGAGTTCGCTGTGTTGCGCTCTCGCTCAGGCAGAAGCACGGCTGCCTCAGATCTTTTTGTCTGAAGAGAGAAGTGAATCTTGCTGCTGCCGCCGTTGCCGCCGCCGCCGTACAGTGTGTATATATGTGCGCGCGCGCGCGCGAGTATATGTGAGAGAGCAGGGACAGGGGAGATTTCATGGATTCGCGTCTGTAATACATATACACTGTCAGTATCTCACTCCAGCCTCCCCAACCCCCACCCTACCACAACACTAACCCAATTCATTGTGCGATTCAGCAGCACCATGTTGAGTCTCATGTGCAGCCTGGCTTGGTTGGGCTTGTGGTGTTGAGAGCAGCAGCAGGCAGGCAGGCGGCGGCGGCGGCGGCGGCGGCGGCAGCAGCAGCAGCAGCAAGAATTACCGAGAGGTGCCCCTCTCCCTCCCTGTGTGTTGTGTGGAGACAGGACTTGCAATTACCATTCTCCGGCTTCTCTTATTCCTTTTAAACTTTTTTTCCTTTTTTTTAAAAACCAAGCCCCTCTCCATGGCTGATCCCCGGCCGAGTACAGGAACCTGTATCTCTTAAAGGCAAGGAGGAGCCGCGGATTGTTGTTGTTTTTCTATTGGATTTTTTTTAAGGAGACAAAACCCAAATCTTTTAAATCCGAGGGGGGAAAATGGCAAACTCGGCCGGAAAAAACCAACCAGACCATCGGAGAAAAGGACTCGCTTTTCTGGACGAGCTGCGGCAGTTTCACCACAGCAGAGGGTAAGGAAAATGGGGAGATGGAAGGGGATGGTGGTGGGGGAGGTTGTTTAAACAGACCGATTTTTAACTTCCAGCCCCTGCCCTGAAGGACCAAGCGGCCCCCTGCGAGGGGAGAAAAGGTGGGCAGAGTTGACAAGTTGTTTATCTCTCTCTCTCTCTCTCTCTCGCCAGGTCTCCTTTTAAGAAGATCCCTGTGGTGGGTGGAAAGGAGCTGGATCTTCACGCTCTCTACACCCGAGTCACCACTTTAGGCGGATTTGGGAAGGTGAGTGGAAGTTTTGCTTTGGCTTTCCCTCCCACTAACCTTCCCTCGAAACTCTCTTCCGACCCTGGGGAAAAGGCGGTTGGCGGGGGGTCGGGATCGGTCGTTCTTCAAGCCGGCTTGGGAAAGGAGGGAAATGGAAGAGGGAAGCAGGCAACGTTAGTTGGCGGCTCGGCCTTGTTGGGGAAGAGCCGAAAAGGGGGGATTCAGGGATGCCGAAGGCTGCTTCTCGGGACCCTTTCCCTCTGCCCTCGATGTTTGGCTCGTTCCCTCCTTTTCTGGGGAGAAGGCGAGTAGAGGAGGTTGTGTTTGGAGGCAGTTTCTGCCGTGTGTGTGTGTGTGTGTGTATGTATGTATGCGCGCGCGCCTCGCACAGAGTCTGAGTGCAGTTTTAGTGGAACTCAAAATTAGCGGGCATGTTTAACATCGATAATCGGCACGGAGCATGGGCTAAGAAATGATCCTCGCTGCCGTGGGGCGGCCTTGGCGCTGCCCTCGGAGCCCCTTCTGGGCAGAAATAACAAAAGGGGCAGCCAAGACGATGTGTAATCAAATAGCCATCTTTAGGCTTCAAGACTAGGGACAGAAATGTAGGCCTCAAAAGAAAGGCCTCTATCTGTGGAGCTTGCGAGGGGGGGGGCACTCAGCAGGACGGTTTTCCTGCACCCTCAGCTGGTGGGGGTGGCCCCCACCTAGGCTCTCTTGGCTCGTTTTCAACTTCTTTGGGTTTTAACGGACCGCGGGAGGATTTAAAAGCAGAAAGCAGAGGAACTCCCGATTGGTTATTGTCCAGGCAGCGAAGACAAAAACAAACCCCTCCATAGAATAAAACCCGTTCACGTTCTCACTCCTCTGTTTAAAAAATGTAAAACACAAGGGAAAGAGCAATATTGTATCGCAGGTGACTGTCAGTAAGAATAGAAACTCCAGATCCTATCATTTTTTTTAATCTTTATCATATTTGTTTGTTTCATGGCAGCCCTTTTGATGGTGGCAATCAACGACGTTATGTGTGTCTGTGTGTGGAGTTGTGCATCTCTCCGTGTGTTGTTTTTGACAGGTATCTGAGAAGAATCAGTGGGGAGAAATAGTGGAAGCATTTAACTTTCCCAGAAGTTGTTCTAACGCTGCCTTCGCTTTAAAACAGTATTACTTACGGTAAGTGCCATCACGTCTCTTGAAGCAGTGGCATTAAGCTTTTAATGGTATTTCAATGTATGTCAAGGTACAAAATATCTTTACTTTCTAAAACATATTAAAATTGTGTTCTCTTGCCTGCTGAAAGACTTTTATATTTGAAGTTTTTGAATTGCTTTGGATGTCTACCAGAATTAAAGTTCAGGTATACAGGGTGCACAAAATAGCTGTTCTAAGCTTTTTATTAATAATACTAATTAATATTAGTATTTTAATTACTTTTCTATATAAACTACTGGGTTTTAAAAACTTCATTTTAATAAGGAAATTGTATTCTTGTGCTTTGGAGACTGACACTGTTATTTTAAGGGCTGTATGAACACATAGTTATCAAGAGTATTGCTGGTCAGATGTTGGTTTAGTTGTATCTAAATATAAAAAATTTAAAAAACATTCTTCAAATAATTTCTGAAATGATTTTTAAATATTCAATTACAATCCTAATCAGTTGGTCTTGTACCCTTCTTCAGAGACTTTGGTTTTTTTAAAAAAATAGTAAGAATTGTCATGGTGATTTTCTTCTGGTTTTTTAAACACTGAAAATATATTTACAAATTATATGGTAGTAGTTTATACTAGAAGATGCGTTACTATACTTAAGTTTAGAAATCCAGTTCTATCAATTGTGACTTGTTTTAAAAAAGAGTTTTGGAGGTTTATAACTTAAATATGAGATGTTATCTCCCACTCTTGTCAATTCAAGAAAAAGCAGCAGTCTTTTATGAATGCAGGTTCTAATAATTTGAAATCAATGCTGAAAAATAATCATTCTGATAGAGAAAATACAATTATATTGGTACAGTTATTATTGGTTGTCCTAGATTGACTTCCAGTTGGAAGCTGCAGAGTTCACAGCCATAGTGTAGAAACAGTTGCTGAATTATCAGAAAGTCTGGAAATTCTTATGTAGAATTTCTTAGGTGTGCACACACATATTTTTTTGTGGATTTACCTTTAGGAGTTTTGTACTTTTATTTCTAAACAGTCTAAATAATATTAAAGGACAATCCATAATTTTAAAAATATTTTTTAGTAATCAGTGCTGATCAGTAAATAGACCCACACGATTTATGCTATTAGAGAGATTGAATATCAAGATGCTTTTTTAGGAGTTTCAAACCTAGAATAAAATTGAACCATTAAAATTGCAATTTTAAAGCCAGTTGTCTAAACCAAGACAATAAGCATCCTTTACTGAGAGTTCACTTATTTGTCTTTTGTTTAATCTAGGTGATCGTTTTATACTTTTTCTCTCTAAAACGTTTGAGAATCCAGTTTTGTATATTGGTTTTTAAATTGATCTAGCTTAAAATATTTGGTCCCAGTATTTTCTGACTTGTTTTTATATATTAGGAATATATCAAGAACATATCTGAATATTATAATAGTCCAACAGTAATTTTGAATGAGTTTTGTTGTTTCAGATTCTTCTTTAATCAAAGCAGAAAGATCCACTGAATTCTTGGAATTTTCATATAGTGTGATAGTGAAATATACTATTAGAACAATATTAGAAAATAAAATAGCTTTTAATATTGTTCTTTGCAAGAGTATGTATAAGGAAACTTCAGAATTCCTGAATGGAGAAAGTTGTAAAGAAGGAGAAATATTATTCATTAATTTATTTAATAAATTTAACAATATTTTAAATATTTTGAGAAAGAACTTGAACAATCTTTCATTTTCATGTGTTTGAATAATTATAGTAATGTAAACTTTATATTGCTGATACTTGTGTCATAGTGATCAACCTAGATTCTAAAGCTTGCTTTTCCTACCTCAATTCCTAATCACATATTTATTTTATTGCTTAGAGGTTTACCTGTATTATATAAATCTGTAATTGTATTTCAAAGATATACAATTGCTTCTTTTCACCCAATTCTCAGGTAAACAATTGTGCTTTATTTTAAGAAAGTATCTTTGAGGTTGTAAAGTGCATTTCAGAAAGAGACACCCTATTCTTAAACTGAACATATTTACATGATTTTATTTATTTATTTTTAAACTTATCTCCTCTTTCTTCAGTGACTCACTTTTCATTTTATATTGGCAAGAGCAACTATGTGCAATATTTTGGATTGAGAAAAAAAAGCTTTTCCCAAAGTCACCTGGTGTGCTTTAGGGTAGATAGGTACTTCATTGATCTGGTCCAACACCTTAACAATCATATCACTTAACATCTGCAAGCCACAGGGCAAAAATACCAAATTAATAGTGAGTATTATATAATGCTAGTGACATTAATCATAAGCAGTTTTTATTTATTGTCACATTTTTGTTCATTGTTCATTTTGGGATAGTGTAGTGAATGAATGATTTAACAAAAATGCTTTTTGTTTGCACCTAGTCCTTTTGATGGATCTCTAAATAGATATTAGCATGGCTATTGGTACATGTTTTAAAGTACTCTATGATGATAGAAGTATAACTGGCATTATTGATGCTTCGAATGTTTGGGTTTGATGTACATTTTCCCATGGAAACATAGGCTAGGATAAGTGAAAATATCAGAATGAACAAATTAGGTATTCTAAATATTCATGTCTTTTAATATTGTATTATATAACTATAGTGTGTTAAATTAATATTTATGGTAGACTAGGATTACATCCAGCATGATTAAATAAGGGAATACTAAATTTGTAGTTTAGTTATTTATCAAATTTATATTTTGTTGAACTTTGAATCAAATGTAATTGTTCTAAACAAGCTGGTGTATTTAAAATAGAGTTTCATAGTTGCTGACTTGTTCTTTATTAGTTATTATTTTTTATGACTGCCATTCCTCTTACTTTAATCTTAAAAGTAGACTTTTCAATATGTGCTATATCTCTTAAGTAAAAAATATCAGAATTATTTCAGAAAGATATTCTGCTATTTTACTGGCTTAAGACATGCTATGGAACTGACATCATTTTTGAGAGGACTACATAATTGAGAGTTTTCTGTTTATCAGCAACCTGAGGGATGCTGTTTCTATTAAGTGAGCAAATAAGCAATGATTTTACAATAGCAGAGTTGGAAGGGACCTTAGAGGTCTTCTAGTCCAACCCCCTGCGTAGGCAGGAACCCTATACCATTTCAGACAAATGGCTATCCAACA
>JAPKID020003128.1:0-12625 GCA_026931265.2 Tropidonophis doriae
CGAAAGTTCAGTGTTTTTGGATTTGCAAAATAGTTTCCCAAAGATTTTTAACTTGACCAAAATTAAATTTGACACACATTTTTGAATGGGCATTTTCTTTTTTCCCCATAAAAACATCTAAAGTGTCACAGAAAAAAATAGTTTTAGCTATTACTATTATACTTGAAACATTAAATAACTTGTAATCACTAATATTAGAAATATCTGTAGAGGATTTACCTGGGGTTGCTAATAGAACAAGTGTAGATTGGATCCCAATTGAGATGACAAATAGCTTTTCATCAAAGTCAATGAGATTGTAAATCAATAAGATTTATGACTAATGCATTAAATCAACCAACTCTGGATTTCACCTGGCATCTCTTAAGAGTCTTTTTGTTGCTGGATTAGAAACCTCATCCGATAATACATTGTAGTTAAATGGGCAGTCAACAATCATTTTCCACAGAGAAACATGACCTTTCTTGTATTTTAAATGGGATGTTCAAGACACTAAGAATTTCATAGTTTGTGACCACTGAGAAACACAGCATGATGCAAATGCTTTTAATTCACATTTTCATGTTCCATGCTGAGACTGAGATTATATTTTACATAAAATTGAGCTTTCTTTCTAGAGAATGGAATGCAGGGGAAACAATATCCCAATTCATCTCTGTGGGTAGTGGTCAATATATCAATTATTAATGTTATGTGTTAGTTTTTCCTTCTTTAATATTAATGTGGATATAATACTGTGGTGCTGGAAGTGAAACTTTGGAATTTGTCTTTACCAATAGATGTTACTCAGGATTCAACAGCTATTGTCTGAGTCTGAATAAGATAGTTCCTTCCTATTAAGACTATTTATTAACTCACTAGGTAATTCAGGTCTTAGCCCAATTACTAAGAACATTCTGCACTTTTGCCCATAGCTAGAAATCCTAACATACTAATATAGTTTGTTGAAGAAACATTTGAAGGCAAAGGTTTTCATCTAAATTTATACACATACTTATTAGAGAGTAAATGCAAATTATCTTCAGTGCACTTATTATTGATTTTATATAGTTAAAATCTCCATACTGTTTCTCCTATTCCCTATTGTTGATTTGATTTTGGTTCTGTCCTGAAATGTTTAGGTTTATAGCTTTAATATATTTGGATTCTGTCTAAAATTCTGTCTAAAACTGCAATCATTAAATATTTTAAATATAAGATGGATGTTGCAGCAGTGGATGGAAATGAGTATACTATTACTGTAGCTCAGAGGCCCTGCTTCCTTTTCTTATGTAAATTAGTTGAGGGTGGTTGAAAATTGAACAAAAGACGGTAGAGTAGGAAGCTGGGATTGAAGATTGGGAAAAGGGCAGCTGAATATTCCATTTAAAATCATTCTCTTCTCTGCTAGTTTCCCTCTCCCAAGTAATTAAACATGAGTACCCATAAGGTTTTATAAATCAGAAAAGAAAATAGCTTGAAAGTGATTTTCAGTTGACAGCAATTTAAAGGTTGACTTTTTATTCCGCATTACATTCCAAGTCTTTTGTTCAATCTGAAACAATTCAAAATAAAATAAAGCTCTCCATGAAATCATCGGAGAATGTATGTCACATAGTTTTATCCCTATATTTTCCATTTCACTTCATTTCTTCTGTAGTACAATGCACAGAATGGATTACATACTGTTAAAATCTGTTATAATTATTTAGCATGCATCTCTAAAAATATGTCAATCTTTCTCCATATTTTATTAATATAAGAATGTATTATATTTTTGAAAAAGGAAGTTTGATGAATAACTGTGGTCTTAAATGTCCATAATGCCTCGAAAGCCAGTGGTAAACAGTTAAAATTACATGAAAAGTATAAAATGCAATGCTTTTTGATGCCATCCATGTTAAGTGTTAGTAGGCAACATTGTTAATGTACAGCATCAAATATACACACATTTGACTATAATTAAAACATGTGTCAGCAGGTATTTTCAGATCTAAGGTACTTGGACCTTTTTAAAGCTCACTTATGTTAGAACACTGCCTTGTTCCCAACATAAAGTTATCGATACATCCATACTGCATGTAGTTAGAGAATCAGTTATAGTGGGTAGAAAGAAAGATAATACTTGTCATAAAAGAGAGATGGAGATGAAGACCACACTAGAAATGATGCATCATCCACTTTGGGTTGCCACAATATAAAAAAGATGTTGAGAGTCTAGAAAGAATGCAGAGAATCAACAAAGATTATTAAGAAAGTTAAGGCTAAAGTATGTGAAGAATAGTTGTAGGAATTGATATGCCTAGTTTAATGAAATGAAGTACTAGGGGTGACATGTAGCAGTATCCCAATATCCAAGTGGCTGCCACAAAGAAGATGGGGTCAATTTATTCTCCAAATCACCTAAAGACAGAACAAAAAGGAATAGATGGAAACTAATCCAAGAGAGAGCAAATCTATAACTAAGGAGAAATTTCCTGAAAAACTAATCAGTGGCATGGCTTGTCTTCAGAAGTTGTGGATACTCCATCACTGGAGATTTTGAAGAAGGGATTAGACAACCATTTGTCTGAAATGGTATAGGGTGTCCTTGAGCAGTGGGCTAGATTAAATGATTTCCAAGTTCTCTTCCAATACTATTATTCTGATATGGAGATGAAGATGATAGAGATGGAGATGATAAAGATGATGGTAATGATGATGAAGGAGATGGAGATAGAAAGGATAGAGATGGAGAGGGAAAGTTGGAGATAGTATCTTTGAGCACTTTCTAGGATTCTAAAATGTTATGGAGAAGATTGGAAAAGCCTGCCTCCTGATTTGAAGGAGGTTTTTCTGACTTTCGTCATAATAATTGCAGTATATACACACACAAATTCATCAGGGTTATGTTAATATGTTATGGATGTTTACATCTTTTACTGCTGACAACACCTGGATACTCCTTTTTATATGGGAATATATAGGGAAAAGAAAGAAGGATACTATATTAAAAAAAGCAAAAAGCACATAGCTATTCCTGACATAATAAGTTCTGTATAAGTCCCAGGACAGGGGATATCTAGACTGGACATTATCTTTCATATTCCCATTCTGGAGTAAAGTATAACAATTAATTCTAAAAGTAAAGTATAATAATTAATTCTAAAGTTGTCTTTCTCTATACTACCATTATTAAATTGTCAATGGGAAGATCCCTCTAGACTTAGACTAGGTAGATGACTTCAGACAGAGAATTCTCCTCTGTAAAGTGGTCCTGTAACCACTCTAGGTGTCATGAAGATAAGTGGAAGAAAGAAAACATAATTATCTCATAATAGTGAAAGAAGAGGGGCATAGAATAAATGTATATTAGTACAAAATATTGTTTTTATTATCTCATCCTTTTACCCATATAACCTTTTACCTATTATACTCAATAAAAAATAACAACACAGAAGTGTAGAAATTTCCCTTCTGGGCTGCATTTTTTGATTGGTGATAGTAGCTTAATAAGAGTTTTTTTCCTGAGATCTATGAGATCTGACAACAAAGTTACAGTGTAGTTAAGTATCAATCAGATGAGGGAGAAATAAAAGCTTTTTTCTGGTAATACCTCATGTGTAGAATTTAGTACAGTACAGTAAGTACTTCTTTCCTCTCTGTCCCTTTACAGCCAATCATCCACAATACATTGCAACTACCAGCAGTTGAAAATTGTAAGATCTGCATGAAAATGTCCATGAGAGATAGAACTTTCCAGAGCAAAGTATCACTTTATTAAGAATGTTCACATACATATGTAATTTCCCTGCTACAGACAGTTACACTAGTGAATGATTGGCTATTTGTAGTATGGTAGTATGATTTGGACAGAGAATTTGTCTTTAGTCTACTTATATTGAATTCCATATAGGAACATACCCCTGAAAGGAACTGGTCTGTAAATATAAATGGCTAAAACAATCTGTACATATTGCATGAAACATTAGAAGATGAAAATCCTACAAGTTTTATTAATGTAATAGGAGGAATCCTTAGATACAAAGACTAAGTTGGTTCTGATCTCTTAAAGCCCTTGCAGGGCCAATGGAATGGCTTTGTTGAAAATCAATAAAAAATAAGCAACTGAAAGCTGGTTTTGAAGAAAATCAAACCATTAAGGAAAAAGAGTAAAGAGTAAATCTTGCTATTGATTACTTTTTTGAACAAAGAAGAGAAAAATGAAGAGCTACCTTCCAGCAACTTAAGAAGAAAGAATGCAGAGGCAGAAGAGAACCTAGTGAAAGAAAGAACTGAGGTCTATTTCAGAATCAGCAAATCTGTGGAAAGCAGTGTGATTTCCCCTTGACATGAAATCAATTGTAAGAAGGCTCATAGTGTAAATCTTTCTAAAATAATCTCAAGAAAGGAAGAGAATACATTCCATTTCTATCCCTGCATTGTTATATTTTCTTTAATGATTTATTGTCAAAACACCAGGAAATTGCCAAACATAATCAATAAAGTAGAAAAAGGGAAACTGAGATAATTACAGATGGGTCAGCTTATATTGGCAGTGGACAAAAAATTAAAACAAATGGTTAAAATGTAAGTTTCTGAGCATTTTAGAAAATGACACATTGCATTGCTGAGTAGAAACCAGCATATGTTTATCAAGAACAGCCATTTGAAACTGATCTGATTTCTTTTGACTTTGATACTCTTAGCCATTTAGCTGACCATGGAAGTGCAATGGGCATACTATACCTTAACTTCAAACTTCAGTTCTACCATAAGATTCTGGTAGAAAATAAAAGCAAAAATATAGGGATCACCTAATCTGACTTCTTTCTTTGTGAAATTATCAAATACAAGGCCATAAAAAGATTGTTGAATATTGATATTACTGCAGAACTGGGATGACAAACATAGGAAGCAAGGGAAAGTAAATTCCCCATTTTCCTGCTTCACAGAATTCCAGATTCATCTTATAACTTATTGTGTCACAATTACAAATGTGAAACTGCTATGCTGCTGCTTCAGATTTCAACTAACCAAACTCATGTAGAACTAAACTGAATTGAAGAAGCTTCTTGAATGAGAAGCAAAACACTTCAAGGAAAAACAAAAGTCCAGTTGCCTTTTGAAAAAGCACCTTTTGGACTGAGACTCTCCATAGACATTCAACTGTCCAAAGTAATTCAGTCTTATCATTGTTTCCAAATCAGCCCACTGAACTGAATTTGCATTTGGTCTAGAACTGTATTGATTTTTTATGTTTTAAAACCTCTTAAAATGGATTTTGCTTTGCTTCTTTTAAGGAGAAGGGAATGTCTCATAAAGGTAAACCTGCACATTAATTAAACAGTACCTGGAAATGTGTGCCCTGGTTTTCATCATGCAATCATCTTTCTGGCTTCCCTGGTTTCTCACTTCATTTCAGTCCAAAATATAGAAATTGTGTTGTTCAACAGTTTCTCCCATGAGACTTTTTCTAGTTAGGAAGAACAGTGTCAACCGGTATCTTACAAGCATCTATTCAATTCAGAAACACTACTAAAAAAATCCAAAATACATTCTGAAGTTTTCTTAGAATAAGATAGAAAAACACTGTTTTCTCAAGAGAAGAAAACATTCTGAAAATTGGAAGAAAGATTTTGACACAGTATTGGTGCAGTGGTTAGAACGGAGCACTGAAGGTCTAAGTCACTGCTCATGCCAGGAGTTTGATTCTGAGCAGCTCAAGGATGACTCAGCCTTTCATCCTTCTATCATTGGTAAAATGAAGAGCCAGATTGTTGTTGGCTAACTCAATAAATCACTTAGAGAGGGCTGTAAAGAACTATGAAGCAGTATATACTGTAAATTTAAATGCTATTGCTATTTCTGAAAGGTTGATTCTGATGATTCCAAGGAACACTCATATCAGTTTTTCTTAGTCTGTGCTTTTCAACCAAGAGATCAGATAAATAATTCAAGCTGTTGAAAAACTTAATCTGAATAACTTTGGGCTATTATAACCACCTTTGGTTCTACCTGCCCTGATTTTTTTAAAATCAGGTTAGCATCCTAAAAACTTTCCTCCCACCTTTTAAGCAATTTTTTAAATATTGTACAATAGCATATTTGCTGTAAGGGATATGGGCAGTTTTAAAATGTGATAAATATCATAAAAATTAAATTTATGACAGATTGATCAATATTTAAATAAAAGAAAGGTTTAAATATACATTCACTAAAATGTTTTGTTTGAAATGACAGAAATGTAATTCTTTCACCACATGTTTATTGGACCCGTGCCCCTCCTGGCTTTTACTGGCATCCTGGGAGGTTACATGAGGCTGGCTCCAGGAAATAGTGAATGCTTCGTTAAGTGAGGGGTTCTTACCAGCCGCATTGAAAGAGGCGGTGGTGAGACCCCTCCTCAAGAAGCTTTCCCTCATCTTACTTTGAAGCTTCCTGGGTTATTTTTTTTCTGAGAAATCTTCAGTAATGCTTAGAAAGTTACATAAAATTACCAAATTCCTTTTTATCATCTGCCACTAATTACAATCAAACACTATCATTTTTAACATGTCAAAGATTGTATCTACTTATTTCCTGTACAGAATTAAAGATGCTTTAAAGGATAAAATATTCAGAGTTAGAATTACATTTTTCTGAGAATGACAACAAATGTGAGACATAAAAAATAATACTTCTGTCTGTTAAACTGTTTTCAAAAGGAGACAGCGTTATAATATATATCAAATACCCACCATCTGAAACAGTCAAGTCTTCCAATATATTATTTCATTAAAGGTTCCCTGTAACTTGTCTTCACTGATGTTTTGAAGCATTTCATTATGGCACCCACTATGAATAATTATATGTCTGTAAGAAACATTCACTTCTGACAGCAACTAATTTATTCAAGAGAATTTTCAAATACAGTCCATTGGCAAGTCTTTTTATTCTTTTGCTGTTCACTTTGTCATTGCAAGCGATTAGACATATGTATTGATTTATTCCTTCACTAAATATGACTAAATATCTAGTTCATAAGATACTGTCTAATTTCTTATCAATCTTTACTGCTTCTAATACAGGAATATAATTGTTTTCTTTATCTTGGACTTGGGCTCATTTGAAAGAGACAGAAATAGAAAATCATTCTATATATAATAACAAAAATGTTAGCATAGATAGTAAACTGAAAGCAATAATGGCAACTTTTAACATTCCTAAAAAGCAATGAAGTATTATTTTAGTATATTGATATGTCGCCTGAAAAAAATATTGTTAGAGTCTAGTAGTGATCAGTCTATTTAAAAATTAAATAAGATTTAAATTGCTCTTTAAAAATCACTCTAGTGATATCAGAACCAATTCAGGCAGCTACAAAATATAAATATGAATGTAGAGAGAAATTTTTAAAGTTCTAAAAAGTTTAATACTAATAATCTTTATTGTCATTGTACTAAAATTACAATGAAATTACAATGACGTTTTCATGACTTCTCATACCACAGATATAAGTTTTGATAAGAATCAGATCATTCCATTGTAGTACCCATAGTGCTCCTGACCTAATCTTTATAATGAATCTGGCAAAAATCTGGCAAAAATAATGTCAGAAGCATGGAATTAGTTCATAAAAAATAGATTTAAGGGCTGGAAACAACATTTAATTAGGCTCATTGTGTTCTTCTCAAATATTAGTTCTATGAAAAACATATAGCCTTTCTCCAAAAGGACACCTACTTCAAAGGAAAGAAAACATTCGGGATTTTCAGAAATCAAAAGGATCTTAGACAAAAGATCGCAATTGGGTCAGAATCATCTCAAAATTTCATAGCATCTATGAATAGGTTTATCCAAAGTTATTATAAACCCAACAGATGGAATAGTGAGTGGGCACTCCTCAGATGTACCTGTTTCTTCAGAATAGTGGAAACATGATCTGAAGATAGGGAACATAAAACATAAACTATAAATGCTTTTTAAGAGTCATATGATTTCTGGTTACCAATAATTTAATTAGCATTGTGGATACCCACAAGCAAAGTATTAAAAGCTCAGAAAGAGACCGACACATGGTTCAGCTTCAGCTCTTTTATTGTAAATGCAAGGCAAGGCAAGGCAAGTGACTTTCAGCTCAGCAGACAGTGAATTGAATTGCCCGCGCTGAGCGGCTCTTTAAATAGTCTTCCTGGCCGGATGCCAGGTCAGGCGGAAAGGATTAACTCAGGCAGCCGCGCCCTAGCCAATCAGGGCGCGGCTGCGGTTACATTCAAATACAATGTTGCAACGGAGCCACGAGGACTCAACATGAAGGACTTCAGCTCCCAGAGTTCTCCAGCCAGACTTAAAGTTGCAAAGGTTGGAGACCCCTGCTCTATGTAGATGACCTTGCAGAGCATTCAGCTGTTATTACAATGATACAAATTAAAAATACCACAGTTCAAATTAAATAATAGATTCTCTTTGTTGACTATGTTTGTTCATTAAGAAATATTAGTTCCTTTGCATATAGCCTAATATATTGTAATATACTATGAAGGGAAAAACCAGGTAAACGTTCTGTAATAACCAGCTTTGTTGCTGTTGTTTTTATAGTTTTTATAGTTCTATAGCTGAAATGGGATATGTAGAAATCAGATTGTGTTTGAGGCTTTGACACAGTGAGATTATCTAGTAACATCTTTAGTTCAATATGTTTCTTGAAAGATAGACTAGCAGTCTCTCATTTGTCACAGATGAAATAGCATTAACATGAACATCTATTCACAAAGGCCATAAAAAACATCTTTAGAGTCATATTTGATTTACATTCCATGAAAAAGACACCTCAATTCTCACAGGATATGTGATCTACATAAACCTGCTGTTTTAGTCAATGACAAATTTTATGATTTCAATGAAAATCAGAGCAAAGAAAAATGTTATAAGCTAATAAACTGGGTGGTAAGATGAAGCCTTCCCCATGGCCAGTGGGTAGAAAGTGGAACTTGTATATATGGTTGCTATTTAAAGGCTACATAAGTAAAATGAATGAATTCCTAGTTTAAAGTCTTTCTTGTATAATGGCATGCATGATATATGCTAACAAAATTTATTTAGTAGAGAAAGGATATGCAATATAATACAAGCATTGTCTGTTTTTATGATTATATTATACATATTGTAATATAAGTTGCATCAGCATTCTGCATTATTTATTTATTTTAATGTAGACCAATTAAGTAAGGCTTGACAAGTTTTGTATGCAAAATAAATCATGCTTTTTTTTGGCACTCAATTGGCACAATCTGCTAGAATGACCTCTATCATAAATTGAACTTCCTTACATATGAAAGGATATAGTTAGATATATCTATATTAATGAAGTCACATTAGGAAATGCTTGGCAAATGCTTATTAGAAGTATTATACACACAGATGTAGTTTTCAGTTTGTAGTAATGTCACAGACAAAATCTACTAATTTAGTATAGATTTAAGACAAATTTTATACTACAAAACCACTATATTTTTTCTTCTAAAAAGTCATATCTGCTTCTGTCATTATTACCATTTAACAACCTTTATATTTCTATTTCATATGAACTAAAAAAATCTATGTAAGTATAATTATAACAAAAGAAAATAAAATGTATTTATGAACTGCGAATTAATAGTATGTTTTGTTGTATACTTTTGACATTCTGCTTTTATTATTCAAGTCTTGCTAAAAGTACAAACTGAAGTCAAAGTTGAGAATTATAGATGAGATTTAAGATAAATACTCAGGCAAATTTAAGTTGGATATTCCCTCAGGAGAAGAAGCACTGAGGGAACTTTTTAGCTTTTCCGTGTCTGCTGCAAGAAATGCCATCTGATGTTAATTCAGACTGACAGCTGAACTTACCCCAAAAAAAGAGCATCAAATTAAACATCCAGCTTACTCTTATATCACGAAAGATATTGTCATTGTTGAATACTGCACATTCCTCTAAAGGAATGTTTAAAAATAAGTCTATTTCCCCTAAACAAAAAACATTTTCTAAGTGATATTATATTTTAAAAGGAAAAAAAGAATGCAAAAATGTTCCATACCCTTAAAGGACCTAGGAATTTTCTATGAGACAGTTCCCAAGCCTATGTATCATGCAAGCCTAAAAGCCTTTTTGTTGTTGTTTTAAGGAAACTTGTGTGCATGCTAGATTGAGTGGAAGAAATGCCAGGGGAAAATGAGATTACAAATGTATGTTTTGATTGCCAGGAAGGCAGTGTAGTACTAGGTCTGCAGAAAGATCAAAACATAACACGAACTGAGAATGAGCTCACATACCATAACACTTGATCAAACACACGAAAACAGTGCTGCTGCTGTTATTGTTGTTGTTGTTGTTGTTGTTGTTGTTGTTGTTGTTATTATTATTATTATTATTATTATTATTATTATTATTATGCTGCACAGATTATTTTTATTTTGGACTAGGATCATAAATGTAAAACACAAGATAAAATAATTTCTTTATCAGTAATTCTGGAATATTGAGACCATATCCTCCATGAGTATATTAAATTGGTAGATACCTGCTGATTGTTTTACAATCATTTTCAGTGACAATTTTCTATGCTTGGAATTATCTTTCTTCATTGTTGTCCTTACTCTAAATACATTCTCAGCATGAAATATTTATACTTGTATGGTACATTTTATGTCTTTCAATTGCTTTCATTAATTATTTTTATACAGTTATCTGAAAGTCTACTAATGTGGTACTTACCAAAATATGTTAATTTATGACGATTTTCTAAATGAAAAATAACAGATGAAAAAGTCTATAAACTCTACTACAGTAGTTTATAAAATAGAATTTATAAATATAGTCTTTATACAGATCTTTGGAGCAATAAATATTTAATTTTTATACAAATTGTACTTACGTACACATGAAGTACATATATTCCCATAAATATTATGAGCATGGATTTTGTATATTATAACAAGGACATTTGTTCCTTTTCACCTAAAAGGAAAAAGTGAATATTAATATAGCCAAATATACTTGTTGAATTTTAAATATTTTTCATAAAAGGCAAAAATAAAACGCTGTTTTAATATCACGTGATGATAAAAAGAGGCTTGATCAGCAGGTGCTAACTTCTAAAAATGAACTTTTGAAATAAAAACAAGAAAACCATGATAGAGGTAGGCCATATCTTTGGAACTGGAATGCAGGGCTCATGGTGGGTTAATACCTTTTGGCCATTGTTTTTTTGAGGACGATCTCTAGATGTAATGGGCAGTTGTAATAGTGCTTATGAAGATACAATTCACCTTTGAAAATTATAACTAGAAGGAAGTATTTATATATCTCAGGAATTGTTTATTATAATGAAGGCAATACCAATGTATTTTTGGAAATAGCTTAGTTCCTATCACACAAGAAAGTATTACTTTTAAATTGTACTGTAATGCATCCATTACCTTAGATTTGGTATTCTATATTCTTTATTACTTCTTCTTAGTAGTAGAAGATGGTTTTCAGTTTTATTAACCTTAGACACCCATGTATTTTCATATAAAAGATTTAGTTTTCCCCTAAAGACACAAACCAATTAGCCTTCAATTTAAAAAAAAATCTTCCTTCTATTATCTTAAAGCAATCTTGAAAATAAAAGATACACTGTATTTATACATCTTCATGCCCTTATTATAGTTTCCTGGAGCAAAATGTATATTATAGATATGATTCTTGCACAGAAATTTATAATCTCAGTTTTTCCCTTATCAGATAACGCAAATTCTTATTTTGAAATGAAAGTAAGCTTGCTCTTATCTTGCTAAACTAACTAAATATTTGCAAGAATGTTGAAAGCAAGTGTACTAGGACTTAAAACTTTAAATACCATACTCTTGAATTGCAACTTACTACATTGAATGAATTTATATGTTAAGAAGTGATATGGTTTACAGCAAAAACTATGAAAAGAAAAGCTTAAGAGAAAATGTTATTACCATCTGTACCAGGTGTCCAAGAGATTAATTGAAACTGAGGAATGAATACCTGGTCAAATTAATCAGTAGGCCTTGGTATAAATGTAGTCAAATTTGTGTAATATTACTGTATAGCAGTCTTTCTTCACAAAGCTATTGAATCTATGTACATGTATTCAAACCTATCAGATAGCATTATGCAGAAAGCAGTAATCCAACAGTAAGCCTGCCAAAACCACCGGTAATTTACACCAAGACCATTACTCATTATATCTCTATATCTTAAAAAAAAAACTTGCAATATCTTCACTTTCACCATTTTGTATCCTATACCAGGGGTCCCCAACTCCCGGGCCGCAGACTGGTGCTGGTCCATGGCTTGATAGTAACCAGGCTGGAGTGAGCCTCCAGTCCACAGTACCAAAAAGGCTGGGGACCCTTGTCCTATACCACTTCATTTGTTTTCTATAACACTTTCTGATGTATTGGATAGATGACAGAATCTCTCCTGTACTACTCAGTTGATGATAGAAATAACAGTATGCTATTTTTTTTTACTATTACAAATTTTCATTAGTTAACCAAAATATGAAGTACAAAGAAAATGGAAAAAGTGTAGCATGAAAGGGAAAAAGAAAGAAAACCATTGACTTCTGACTATTTTTAGTGCAATAGAATAAGATATAACATACAGCCTCAAAGACAAAGAGAGTGGGGA
>JAPKID020003129.1:0-12625 GCA_026931265.2 Tropidonophis doriae
AATCCCTTATGCGGCCCAGCCTCACCCAGCCTCTGCCTCCAGCAGCCCCCAGGTAAATTGAGTTTGAGACCCCTGGTATAGGGTCTCCTGCCTGAGCAGAGGGTTGGACTAGAAGACCTCCAAGGTGCCTTCCAACTCTTATTAGAAGGAGAAGTAGAGAAGGTTCTCCTGCTTGAGCAGGAGGTTGGACTGGAATCCATTGGGTGGTGACGCCGTCTATCTTACGTTTTTCCACCTTATCAAGTTGAAGGTCTACTTTATCAAATGCCTTACTGAAGTCCAAGTAAATAATATCCAACTAAGGGGAAATTTTTTGACAGTGGGAACAATTAATCAGTAGAACAACTTGCCTCCAGAAGTTGTGGATGGTCCATCACTGGAGATTTTTAAAAAGAGATTGGACAGCCATTTGTCTAAGGAGCTATAGTCTCCTGCCTGAGCAGGGGGTTGGACTAGAAGACCTCCAAGGTCCCTTCCAAGTCTATTATTCTTAGGAGGAGAGAAGGGTGCTGCTGCTTGAGCAGGAGGTTGGACTGGAATCCATTGGGTGGGGACGCTGTCTGTCTTACATTTTTCCACCTTATCAAGTTGAAGGTCTACTTTATCAAATGCCTTACGGAAGTCCCAAAGTAAATTATATCCACAGCATTCCTCCAGTCCACTAATTTTGTCACTTCGTCAAAGAATGCAATAAGATTTGTCTGGCATGATCTCCACGATCTATCCGCCGGGATCACGGGATCCCCTTTTGTGCCCGTCTGACAAGCCAAGTCCCCCCTGGGGAAGCCAGTCTCCCTTAATAACCGTGTTACAAACTTAAACATCGGCAGTGATTCTCCCTAAGAACTGTAGCAAGGCAGGTCGTAAAATGGGGCAAAACTCCCGTTAGCAGCTGTCTTGCTTAGCAACATATATTTGGGCGGTAAGGGGAGGAGTACAGGGAGGTAAGGGGAGGTTGGGGTTGTAAGGGGAGGAGTACTTCAAGCGATTTTTCCTGTAGGGGTTAAAGTTAGATGCTGAGAAGTTCAGGCAGGCCGATAGGGTCGGGCACTAGAAGCCAACGGGCACCTGTCCGTCATTCCTTGTTTTCCCTTTCAGGTGCAGATAAATTGAAGGAGGAAGAACTGATCCAGGAGTGGTTCACTCTGGTTAATAAGAAGAATGCCCTGATCCGACGACAGGACGAGCTACAGCTGTTGTGAGTAGGAGAAAACATAAGCACAGTCCAGTTACACTTCCATATACAGATAGTCCTTGGCGTGGTGCGGTGTAGCTGCTGAACAAAACTCATTAGCAATGGGGAGGGCATCAGGCCAGTAAACACACAGCTCCATTCAGACCACCCAACAAGGGATTATGGGGCCTCACAATCAGGAAGCTGTGAGTTGGATCCAAGGTGGAGGCAGATATTTCTCTCTCTCTGAGCACAATGAGATATGTATCTGTTGAACAAAAGTCTGTATTGGCAACGGGGACGTCATCTGGCCACTAAACACTCAGCTCCATTCAGTTGCCCACACTCCACCCCCGCAGGACATGACGCCGCTAAAAGAAGATGATACAGGTAGTGCTTGACGTACAACAGTTGATTTAGTGACTGTTGACAGTTGCAACAACCCTGACCAAGGTGACTTATGACCATTTGTCACACTTAACAGCTGTTGTGGCATCCCAATGGGTCACCTGATCAAAAGTCAAATGCTTGACAATAGACACATATTTACGACGATTGCAGCGTCCCAGGGTCACGTAATCCCCTTCTCAGACCTTCTCCCAAACAGCATCAATGGGGAAACCCGATTCATTTAACGACCGTTCAACTAACTTAACAGCCGCCGTGATTCACTTAACAACTGTGGCAAGAAAATTCGTAACACAAATTAAGCATCAAAACCCGCTTAACAAATGTTTCTCGTAGCCACAGAAATCTAGGGGTCAATTGTGATCATAACTCAAAGGACGCCCTGTAGTTCTCAACATACGACCGTAATCAGGGCTGTAATTCCTGCCGTAATTCAGTGCACTCATAAAATGACCATCGTGTGACTAGAACTGATTTATGAGCATTTTTACTATGGCCATCAAGTGAATCATGCAGTCGTTAAACGAATGACACAATTGTTCAGCAATTCACAGGGCTGGTGAGTGAATCCAGATTCCTCAGTTTAACTTTACAAATTGCAATTAAACGATTCACTACATTGATCGTGTAATCAATGCCGGTCAGTGGCCCAGCACCCAAATTGCAATCAAGGGACCACAGGGGTCATGCAGTGGTCATAGGTGCGAGGACCAGTCGTATGTCACTTTTCCCAAAACCCATCATAACTGGAAATAAACTTGGAGCAGTTACTCAATTGTAAATCAAGGAACTAAATCTGCTTGCTGCTAAGATTAAAACCAAAGTCTTTGTTTCCTTCATGTGGTTTGGGGGGGTGGATCTTTAAATTGGGCACCCCCATTTTGTCCAATCCTTGAAGACTCCCCCCACCATGCATTGCACCCCGGTTTCTGTGATCCTCCTGGAATTGGGCCTTGTTGTGGCTTGCCAGTGGAGCTGGCAGCAGAGTCAGACAGTGTGGAGGGTTGGGGAGGAACACGGGCCAGTCCTGAGGAAGGCTCAGATGAGAGCTTTGCGTTGGAGGCAGAGAGGGAGCTAGACAGCAGCGAAGCAGAAGAACAGCTGGAGCCTGTTCCCAGTGTGTGCATGCGCAGAGCTGCCAGAAGACAACTAAGAAAGCAGGGTCGACTTGGGACTAAAGCCACACCTTGGAGGTGATTGGTCCCTCTCATGGGAAACAAAAGAGGAGCAAATGGGGAGTGGAGTTTGCAGGAGACAATTCATCCCTTTGGTCGTTTCAAGGATGGAAAGTTCTGTTTGTGACTATAAGAAACTCTGGGCCAAGTGTTGCCTTGCCCTGTGTTTGGAAACTAGTTATCTGCCAGCTCCCCAAGCGAGATAAGGTTCGTGTGGATAAACATTCCTCCGAAAGACTGTTTTACTAAGCCTGGCTGATTGGGAATGAAAGGAATTCGCAGGTGTGTAAATAAAAGGAGTTTTGCTGGGACCAAAATTCCGCTTCGTGCTTTTTAAGGAAGCCTGGGTTAAAACAGGCCTGAACGTCACTGCTTGTATATTTCCAGGATCGAAGAGCAAGACTTGGAACAACGGTTTGAGCTCCTGAGCCGTGAACTTCGTGCCATGATGCCGATGGAAGGTGAGGCCTGGAATCTGGGGTCACACACACATCCCTCGAGTAAAAAATGTCTGCTTTATCAAATGCCTTACTGAAGTCCAAGTAAATGACAGTGGAAACAATTTTGACAGTGGAAACAATTAATCGGTAGAACAACTTGCCTCCAGAAGTTGTAGAGATTTTTAAAAAGAGATTGGACAGCCATTTGTCTAAGGTGGTATAGGGTCTCCTGCCTGAGCAGGGGGTTGGACTAGAAGACCTCCAAGGTCCCTTCCAAGTCTATTATTCTGAGGAGGAGAGAAGGGTGGTGCTGCTTGAGCAGGAGGTTGGACTCAAATCCACCAGGTGGTGGCGGTGTTCAACTCACATTTTTCTATTTTAGCAACTGGAAGGTTGTGGTTTACTTTATCAAATGCCTTTTTGAAGTCCAAAAAGTAAATTATATCCGGAACAACTTGCCTCCAGAAGTTGTGGATGGTCTATCACTGGAGGTTTTTAAGAGGAGATTGGACATTCATTTGTCTCAGATGGCACAGGGTCTCCTGCCTGAGCAGGGGGCTGGACTAGAAGACCTCCCGGGACCCTTCCAGCTCTTATTCTGAATTGAAAAAAAATTAAGTTACTCCGCTGTTTGTATATTCTTTCCGACTCAATTGGGAAAGGCAGCTGAGAAATCTATTTAAAGAACCATTTGATTGACAGCCTGTTTTTTCTGCTCTGCAGAGTCGCTCAAAACAGAGGACCAGCGGCAACAGGAGAAGCTCCTCCTGGCAGAACTGGTCTCACTGGTGAATCAGCGTGATGAATTAGTCAGAGATCAAGATAACAAGCGGATTATGTAAGTTGGCATTATTCTTTTTCTTGTCTTTCTTCCTACCCTCTTTCTTTCCTTCTTTCTTTGTTTCCTTCTTTCTATGTCCATCCTTCCTTATTTTCTTCTTTCTCTCTTGCCTTTCTCTACCCTTCCTTCCTCTTTTTTCTTTCTTTTTTTTCCTTTCTTTCCTTATCTCCCATTTCTCCTTTCTTTCTCTCCTTTGCTTTCTTTATCTCTCCTTTCTCCTTCCTTCCTTCCTTTCCTTCTCATTTCTTTCCTCTTCCTTACTTCTCTCCCTCTTTTCTTTTCCTTTTCTTCCTTTTTCTTTCTTTTCTTTTCCTTTCTTTTTCTTCCTTTTCCCCCTCTTCTTTCTTCCCTTTCTCCCTTTCTCTTTCTTCTTTCTTTTCCTCTTTCTTTTCTTTTTTCTTTGTAACAGCCCAAATATTCTAGCCACAAGGATATAACTAACGGGCATTCCTTTTTAAGCCCTCAACGGTCTGTCTTTGGCCTCCAAAAAGTCTTCTTCCAATTTGTAGTTGCGTTTTAAAAGGAAGGAATTTTGAAGGGCCCGAGGAACTGGCATTTAGTCTAATTTTCCTTGAAATTAAAATAGAACGATATACATGTTTGGGCCAAGCTCAGCTCACCCATCTTTGCCAAACGCCTCCCATCCCACGAAAACTGGAGGAATGGGGGTTGTCAAGGAGTGATCAGAGATATAAGTTGAGAAAATGTTTCAATAATGAGGTCTAGAGCCTTGATGTTTAATAAAATCAGGTTAGTTCACCAGGAGATGGTGAGTTCTAGTCCCACCTTGAAAGGTAGCTGGGTGACTGGGTCAATCAGCAGGAAACGGTGAGTTCTAGTCCCGCCTTAAGCATGAAAGGTAGCTGAGTGACTTTGGGCCAATCACCAGGAGATGGTGAATTCTAGTCCCTCCTTAGGCATGAAAGCCAGCTGGGTGACTTTGGACCAATCACTAGGAGATGGGGAGTTCTAGTCCTGTCTTGAAAGGTAGCTGGGTGACTGGGTCAATCACTGGGAGACAGTGAGTTCTAGTCCCTCCTTAGGTATGAAAGCCAGCTGGGTGACTGGGCCAATCACCAGATGGTGAGTTCTTGTCCTGTCTTGAAAGGTAGCTGGGTGACTGGGTCAGTCACTGGGAGACAGTGAGTTGTAGTCCCGCCTTTGGCGTGAAAGCCAACAGGGTGATTTTGGGCCAATGACTCTCCCAGCCCACCTCGCAAGGTTGTTGTGGGGAAAAAACAGGAGAAAAAAGGAATATTCAACAAGTTCGCCTCCTCGAGTTATACTTTATACTTTATTTGATTTATATAACCGCCCCTCTCCCCAGAGGGACTCGGGGCGGTGCACAAGGAATTTAAAAACATACAAAAACTAAACAATAAATATTTAAAATCGAATTAAACTCAATCCTGTGCTAAAATTTATAAAATAATTAAAACCCTTATCCCTAAAAATACCCGATTAGAAATAGTTTTAATCTAAGAACTAGGCAGCGTGCGATCAGGCAAGGCCAGCCTGATGAAAAAGAAATGTTTTTAGCTTCTGGCGGAACAGGCGGAGGTCGGTGGTAATACGTATATCTGCGGAGAGGTCGTTCCAGAGGGTGGGGCCCATCACAGAGAAGTTATCTCTAAAAGCAATACAGGCGGGATGTAAATGCCTCAATAAATTAAAATAAAAGCCTAGTCAAAAAATAAAAACAAGGGTGACGCCTAACAAAGCTTCCCTTGGTTCTCTCCCTCCGTTTTCCCTCCGGTCTCCCTTCCTGTCGCACCGCGAAATCTCCCAGAGCTGTCGAAGAAGACGCCCGACTGGAGCGAAGCTTAAAGCGGCGGCAGGAGAAGATGAGTCGGCGGGAAAAATGCCGCGTCAGCTGAGCGCCCGCGATGCCCCTGCAGTGTGTGATGGTGGGGGAAACCCCCCCGCGGTTACCCGAACCGCCACCGGATCTTTTGCTTTCCGACGCTGTTCCGGCTTGCTGCGCTCTCCGCGTGCCCAGGAGAAAGCCTCTGTGGATTTTCTCCCCACTTTTGAGGGGGGAGGGGGTGGAGGATAAATTGAGATGCACTTAAGATTTTAAGTGGGGATCTCAAAATTCTGGGGGGGAAAAAACCAACTTTCGATAGGGATTTTTTTTGGGGGGGGGAGAAAGATAGGATTCTGGGGGGAAGAGATTTGCAACGATTTGTTTATTTATTGGGTTGCGTGTGTGCTCCTGTGTGTGTGCATGCCGGGGGCGGTCCCGAGTTCGAAAAAGGGACCCTCCTTCCGTTTTGATGATCCAGCTTTTTGCCCGAAGCAGCATTTTACTTTTTGGAAATATTCTTTTTTTTAAAAAAAAAAGCAAAACAATCACTGGATGGTACCAAAGCCACCAAGTGCCTTGATTTCTCTTTAGTGCCAATCGGGATGACGGGCGCAAAGCTTAACGCCCGCCTCTTCTTAAAATTTGAGTATTTGCACTAAATTTGTACCGGACTTCAAAATAAACATTTTGGAAATACAAACGACAGGCGATAATGCAGAGGGAGGGTTGGGTTCATTCCCAGGACAGATTCAATTGTACACATAGTCCTTGAGTTACAACCACTCATTTAACGACCGTTCAAAGTTACAACGGGACTGGGGTGGTGGTGAAAAAACTACAGGTAGTCCTCGAAGGTACGACCGAAATCGAGGCCAGTGTTTCGGCTGCTAAGCGAAACATTTGTTGAGTGAGCTTCACCCCACTTTACCGACTTTCTTGCCACGGTTGCTAAGTGAATCATTCCACTTGTTCAGTTAGTAACGCGGTTGTTAAGTGGATCTGGTTTCTCCATTGACTTGAAGTCCTGGATTTAACAGCTGTTCGTTTCATTTAGTGACCGTTCAAAGTTACAACAACACTGAAAAAAGGGACGTAGGCGTTTCACATTTACGACCGTTCCCGCATCCCCATGGTCCAAATTCAAATGTATGGCAACAGACTCATATATATGACGGTCGCAGTGTCCAGAGTCAATGGGCTCACCTTTGGAGAAGCCAGATTCAGTTAAGAACCATGTTACTAAATTAAATGCAGTGATTCACTTAATAATATGGCAAGAGAGGTTGAAAAATGGAGTGAAACTCACTAAACAAAGGTTTCCCTTAGCGACGTAAATGTGGGGCTCAACTGCAGTCATCAATCGAAGATTACGTGTATTGGGAGAGATTTGGGGGGGGGGTGCTGAATGCGCGGTGACAGGAACACATTTAAGGGGCACCCCTTTCGGTTAACGTTTTGGGGGAGCAGGGTCCGAGATCGGAGGTCAATGCCAGTTGATCCCTGGTCACAATTCCCACACGATCCTCCTCCTTCGGCGTCGGTCTGCGGGACGGAGCAAAGAAACGGACCAGGGCACGGATTTCTTGCAGCTGGTAAATTGTTTCCAGGGTCACCAGCATGGCTAGCAAACCGGTAAGTAGGTAGCCTATAAAAGGGAGAAAGGAGAGAAAGGGGACTTTTGAAATTACCCAGCACTGTTAACCAGTGGAACACCTTGCCACCGGAAGTTGTGGGGGCTCCATCGCTGGAGGCTTTCAAGAAGAGATTGGATAGCCCTTTATCCAGAATGGTTATAAGGCAGGAATGTCCCACTTTGGCAACTTTTAAGACCGGTGGACTTCAACTCCCAGAATTTCCCAGCCAGCCATGCTCAGGAAATTCTAGGAATTAAAGTCCGCCAGTCTTAAAAGTTGCCAAAGTTGGTGGCCTTTTGCCCAGGGAGTTCTGGGAGTTGAAGTCCACAAAGCTGCCAAAGTTGGACACTTGTGAAAGGTGGTGTGCTTGAGCAAGGGGTCGGACTATAAGACCTCCCAAGGTCCCTACCAGCCCCAGGATTCTATGATTCTGTATCATAAATGCTATAGAGAGTAGATAGATTAGATTACATTACCAGTGGATGGATACATACATACATGCATACATACATACATACATACATACATACATACATACATGTCAATGGATAGATAAATAGAGGGATATATATAGATGATAGATCGTGAAATAAATAGGTAGGTAGGTAGATAGGTGGATGGATGGATGGATGGATAGAGAGATAGATAATAGAAAGTGAGATAGATACATAGATACCAGCGGATGAATGGATAGGTAGATACATAGATATAGGTGGATAGATAAATAAGGGATAAATATATAGATAATAAATAGATGGATAGGGAGGGAAGGAAAGAAAGGGCGGGAGGGAAATAGATAATAGGAGAGATCATTGATAGATGATAGATCGATAGATGGATAGGGAGGGAAGGAAAGGAGGGAGGGAGAGAAATAGATAATAGATAGGAGATAGATAGATAGATAGATAGATAGATAGATAGATAGATAGATAGATAGATAGATAGATAGATACTGTTGGACGGATGGACGGACAGACAGATTAATAAACTTTATTGTCACTTTGAATTATAAGTGACTTAAGATAGAAGGAAGACCGACAGATCAATAGAAAGCGATCGATAAAGAGAACAGCTCATTTGCCCGGAGTTGTGTGGTTGGCTCCATCACTGGAGGCTTCAAGAAAAGATTGGACAAATCATTTGTCCAGAGGATGGTAGACTTTGGGGCAGGGGGTTGGACTAGAAGACCTCTAAGGTCCCTTCCAAATGTGTTATTCTATGATTCTAAGACGTTTCCATGCAGCTTTTTTTTTGGAACCTGAGCATGGAAACTGGTTTGGCCTCTTTCCGAAAATCTTTTTTCAGCTCGGCAGCCAAATTTATAATCCTGGCATTTCCTGGTGATTTGTTCAGAGGCAAACCAGGCGTGACTCAGAATGTGTTTTTAATCTCCCAATTGTAGTCTACGGCCCTTTGTACAGGGAGTCCTCGACTTACGACCACAACGGAGCCCAGAATTTCCTGTGCGGAATGAAACCTTTTAAGTGAGTTTCGTTCCACTCTACGAGAGATTCAACCTGGACATAAGGAGGGATTTCCTGACAGGGAGAACCATCAACCCATGGAACAGAAGTTGCCTTCGGAGGTTGGGGGAGATTCATCCCTGGACGCCTTCAAGAAGAGACTGGACTGCCCTTTGTCAGAAATGGTGGAGGCTCTCCTGCTTTGGACTAGATGACCTCCAAGGTCCCTTCCAACTCTGTTAGCCTGATTACTTGTTTGTTTGCCAGATTCCCCACCTTGTTCTTTATAGCTCCTTCGTTAAATTCAGCAAATGTCAGAAGCCTGCAGGTACCCTCCCTGGGCTGCAGGGGGCGCTCGTCCTCCAGTTCCTGCTTGGTACAGCTCAAAAGTGTTTTGTCCTATAGGGGGAAAAATATAATAATAATGATGATGATGGATGATGATGATTCTTAGAGAAAAGCTCCTATCTTTAATTTGTCTTTTCCCCCACCTCTGCTCTGTGTCTTTACAAGCAGTTGAGAAACATTGTTTTATACAGAAAAATAGCTTAACTTCAGGGGTCTGTCTATCCCCTCCTTTCTCTGAATTTTGCATTTATATTAAAAGCAATTGATAATTGAGACAGGGATGGAAGAAAAGAAAATATAGAATAAGGTTAGGGTTAAGTATAACTATAGGGTCTCCTGCTTGAGCTGGGAGTTGGACTAGAAGACCTCCAAGGTCCCTTCTGACTCTGCTATTCTATTCTGAATTCTATTCTATTCTATTCTGAATTCTATTCTATTCTATTCTGAATTCTATTCTATTCTATCTGAATTCTATTCTATTCTGAATTCTATTCTATTCTTTTCTATTCTATTCTATCTGAATTCTATTCTATTCTGAATTCTATTCTATTCTATTCTGAATTCTAGTCTACTCTTTTCTATTCTATTCTATTCTGAATTCTATTCTATTCTTTTCTATTCTATTCTATCTGAATTATATTCTATTCTGAATTCTATTCTATTCTGAAATATTCTATTCTAAATTCTATTCTATTTTTTTTCTATTCTATTCTATTCCATTCCATTCTGTTAAAATGATCTCATATTTTAAATATTGTTTTAATCCATTTAATATTAAGCTTTAAAAAAAAGGAAGAGGCTAGTCCTCATGAAGGTCAAGGAATTTATATTGCTCCAAGCTCACCCCATACTGTCTGGTCAAATGACGGGTCATGATGGTCAGATAGGCAGCAGATTCCCGAATGTCCCCGGTACGTTTGACAAAGAAGCCATCTATCACCTGGGAGAAATCAAGACGATCGATGATCATGGGCGGCTCCAAGCCATGTCCCTCAAAAACCCCTTTCGGAGGCGCAATTAATGCAGCTAAAAAGGAACAAGTTAAAAGGAGAAGCAAAGTCTGGGGCCATAACCCTAATCGCCTTAGTTCCCTCTGGAGTTTGAGACGCAAGGAATCCCCTTCGCAGGTGAGCCTCACCTGAGTATTGACAATGGCTTGCTGTAGAGTCTTTTCGGGAAGACTGAGGTGCTGCGCGGAATTTGCATCTTCCACCAGGTAGATGGGGTGGGAAAGGCCACACTGGCGCAGGCGGAACTGGATTCGGGACCACGACCAAGGAAGGAGGGAAGTGGGGGGGGGGGGAGAGATGGTTAGGAACCAGAGATCAAAACAAAAATGGAAGACGGACAGGTCACCCTCCCAGCCTCGCTTGGCACTGGAAAATCTACTGCTAAGAGATGTTAAGACAGTCATAATGTGACTGTGCCAGCTTCTACAATCTTTTACTTGCCATGGCTGTTAAGCAAATCACTGCAATAAATGGAATTGACTGGAGCTTGTTCCCAGTGTGCGCATGCGCAGAGTGGCCAGACGAAGGGAAGAGCTAAAGAACAGGGGTCGACTCGGGAGGAAGGCCACAGGTGGACGAATGAAAAGGCCCCTCCCAGAGGAAATACAAGAGGAGCGACTGGGGAGTGGAGTTTGCAGGAGACCATTCGTTCGCTTCATTGGTTCGTGACTCTCCGAGACTCCTGGCCACGTTCTGCAGAGATCGGCCTGGCAGCTCTCCAAGCCAGATAAGGTCTGTGACCATAAATCCTCCCTTGAAAGATCTTTCGCTGGATGCGAAAGATCAAAATTCACAGTCAATTAATAAAAGAGGTTTTTCTCAGGACAAGGAGTTGGCTTCATGGTCTCAGGAAGCCTTGGTCAGAACAGGGGGCAAAATTCACTTAAGTACCTCACTTAACAACAGAGATTTTGGCCTCCATTGTGGTCGTATGCAGAGTACTGGAAATCTCATTTTTCGATAAAACCGAGCTATAGATTTTTGGAATGGTTTTCCAGTTAGAACTGAATTCTACGTTAAATTTAAAATGATCTCCTGACTCTGTAAAATCTGGAAATCAAAGAGGAAATCAAAGAGGAGCAACAGGGGAGTGGAGTTTGCAGGAGACCATTAGTTCGCTTCATTGGTTCGCGACTCTCCGAGACTCCTGGCCAAGTTGTGCAGAGATCAGCCTGGCAGCTCTCCAAGCCAGATAAGATCTGTGACCGTAAATCCTCCCTCGAAAGACTTTACTACACGGACCTTTTGTTCCCGAAAGCGACCGTCAATGATGCTGCCACATAAATCCGGCATCCGTTTCCGTTCCACCACGTAGTCCAAAACCAGCTCGCGAACCATGGTTGGCGGCAGATCCTCTGAAGAAAAAAACAACAACAAGAGAGATTCCAACCGAGGATTTTCATCTTCGGAGAGGAACAAGAGAGCGCCATGCGCCGTCCAGGAGCAAATGTTTAGGGTCTCAGCCCACCTGCCACGCGGGGACCCCTCTCTCTGGCCACCCAGAGGAAATCGCCTACGTGGAGCTTCCGGATGCTGAACGGGACGTTGCGACGTTGAAGCTCGCGCACCAACTCCTGTTTACGGGACGCGGGACCGCTGAAGGCGAGAGGGGGGTGGGGGTGGGGAGAAAGATTTTTAATTTTAGTACAGGGTTAACGCATTTGGTTTTAATTATGTATGTATTGTCATTTTTAGATGTTCTTACATTTTCCGGTACACCGCCCCGAGTCCCTTTGGGGAGAGGGGGCGGTCTAGAAATTTAATCAATTATTATTATTAAGAGCTTTTCACAATCTACTTTCAAAGGGGAATTTCTTTTTATTTTCCCTTGTTTTCTTGCAGACATTTCATGACCGATCTAGAGAACATCATCAGTGCTACAAGGGAGGAGGAGGAGGAGGAGAACTGTGGGGTTCTTGGAGTTTGGTGATTTTGCAGGCGTTTCATTACCCAACTTACTACCTAACAATACCCGTGCATATTACATATATGTCATCAAGTTCACAGAGGTGGAAGGGACCTTGTAAGTCATCTAGTCCACCCCCCCCCCTCTGCCCAAGCAGGAGATCCTCCATCATTTCTGACTTCCAATGGCAGTCTTGAAAAGCCTCCAGGGATGAAGCTCCCACAACTTCCGAAGGCAACTGCTGTTCCGTGGGTTGATTATTCAGAAAATTCCTCCTTATTTGAATCTCTCCTGTTTCTGTTTCCATCCATTCTTCCTTGTCTGGTGCTTTGGAGAAGAGCATGACCCCCTTCCTCCTCTCTGGGGCAGCCCCTCAAATACTGGAAGATGCTCTCCTGTCTCCCCTGGTCCTTCTCTTC
>JAPKID020003130.1:0-12625 GCA_026931265.2 Tropidonophis doriae
GAACATGTGTTTCCCTTTTTTTTTGTGCCTTTGCTCTTATTTTTATTATTATCCAGCACAACGCCAGAATAATTAGGATTGCCAATTTTTGCTGAGTGTAGAAACTGTCTTTTGCTAATACTACTGTCTCTCTTTAAAACAGAAACCTGAGCTACAACAAACTGACCAAGATTGATCCTTCTGCCTTCGCAAAGCTGTCAAAACTACGGGAAGTGTAAGTATTTTCTGTCTAAAGGACTTTTCATCCTGGCCTCTCTCTCCCTTCACTTCCATTCTGGCTAGGGTAGCAGTCGGAAAAAGTATACAGTTTCCTAGGACGTGACTCCATTGTTCTTCCAGCTTGCATCAACAGATTAAATCTGAGCTTTTGTTTTTCTTTCATATAATACCTGAGTTCTGTTTAAAAAATTAACAGTCAATTAGTGGAACACAGTGTCTCAATTAAACTGCAGTGTGTTTATTGGAAATCATTGATGTTTTCTCTTCTTCCTTGGCTCTATCTGCTACTATATTTCATAATCCCAAGGATAGCCAGGTAATCACACCAACCTGTATGGATCTGTTTTCCTCTAATACAAAGTAGACTCTGCTGTGACATCTAATGCTAATCTTTTCTGGCTGCCTCAAGAAGAAAAGGCATAATGTTGGTACTATGGAATAATTACCTTCTCCCCCTCCCACCTACTGCTTCCTAGCAGAAGAGACAAAAGGCTTCTTCCTAAGGCTGGTTAAGAGCTATCCATCCTTGAGTCAGCAGAAAACTATTCTAGCACAAAATTGGGTGCCCCATTACTCTGTCTGTCTGTCTGTCTATCAATTAATTTCCTAGTATACACCTTGATAATAGATGGACCAGTTCCAACAGTAGCCTCACCACATAAGGTTACCCTACCATGCCATGCTGTGGTTCTGCTTGAAGGCCACAAGAAAATCATAAGTACAAAATCCCATTGGAGATCATGCACCATTGGACCACTTTGTTTTGTGAAACTTGCTTTTTTGTCTGAATATTCCCCCCTCCACTCTTTTTTACAGCTTGCTTAATTAAGCGACATTTTTCCTTTTTAGCAATTTATTTTTGTAAGCTAAAAATCCATGCGGATTTTAATCCATCAAGGCTCCTTGAACACCACATGGAGTGAGAATTTGTGGCTGTCTGGAAGTTGTTGAACTATCCTACCTGGCGGCATAAAGAAGTGCTTGAACACAATCTTAACACTTGAGCACAATGTCTAATTTCAGAGTTCATAAAACCATAGGCTTGTTTTAATCATAATTAGAGCAAAATTGCATAAAGTTCCTTTCCCTAATTTTTTTTTTACCATTTTGCCTTAAAAAATAAAAGAGTAAAATCTAAGTGCCTTTCAGTGAATCCTCAAGAGAACTGTGCTATATTTAAGTAGGATCCATTTCAACATGACATTAGCCTGGCAACTAGGTTGTAAATATTTTATACGAAGTGGCACTCCCCCTTCCCCTTCTTACCACACGTAGTATCAGGATCAAAGGGTTGGAAAAGGAGCTTTTAGCTCTAGTTGCTTCAGAGAGTTGTTCAGCCTGTCTTACCTTTGCTTGTTATTTAAGAGAAGCTCCTGACCACATGCCAAAGCTCCTCACCCAACAATATGCCAATATTTAGCAGCAAAATAAACTAACAACCAAGAATTTACTGTTTAGATTGCTAGTAAGTTCTAACTTGTCCTGCCAGGTTATACCTGCCAATCAACACCCTATAGAAGCTTCTGTTATTGAATATACCTGAGGTCCTTCCTGTTTGCATTAACAAGCCTTAGGAAGGAATTCATGAATGAAGCCATTTGTCACCACTGAAAGCCCTACTTACGTTCCAGTGCGGAGCTCTTTCATAAAAAGATGCCCATTTATGTTGTCCACATTCATTTCCTTTTGTGTATCTATCGTTAAGGCCATGGCATTGTCAGGGTTCCATGTAATAGACCCATAGTAAGCAAAGCTCCGAGGCAGGTGGATTCTTCAAAGAATAGCTTTATTGGATATATCATATTGGCACAGATCTGGTGAAAACCAACTCTGAAGGTTCCCGTAGGTTTCACCTAATTAAAAGTAAAAGTTTGTCGCTTTTATCAAAACAATCAGTCACATGGTCCAATCACAGCTCTGTCTGGTTGCCTGGTGACATCATTCCTCCTTCTCTGAGCAGGTGTGAAAATGTCCTTGGTTCCCAGGAGAAAGTAGTTTATTTTGACTACAAAGTCCCAGCTATCTCAAATCCCTCCTCCCTATCCAGTGTAGCAACACTGAAGCTCCAAGATTGCTTCGGTCAGGTCAGTTTCAGGGTTGACAGGCATTTTTGAGTTCCAAGCAGAATTTGTGAACTTCTGTAGAAAATTGGGATGTAGTTACTGCTGTATTTTCTTATATACCACTTTACATCTTCAAAGTAGCATCCTTCAGATTTGTTGGTGTTATTTATTTATTTTTAAGTAGTGAGTATTTATTTAATAAATACTGAAACTTGTTTACAAAATGTCCAATTTTTGTATTTCCCCGAGAATTCAGTTAATACAAAAATCGAGCATTTTGTAACTTCTGTTTTATTTGAAGGATGCTGGCCTGGAAAAAATTATTGATATAAGCAATAGTTTATAATTTATTGGTTATCAGGTATAATTTTTAACAATTGTAACCCTTTGCCTTGCTTAACTTTTAAAGATAATGTTAATAATCAGAGAAATAATTTGATATAAAGGAGTTTGCTGAAACAACAGGATTTTAATTTTATTTTGCAACATTTCCCCATATCTGAATTTTACAGATATAGCGACTCATACGTCTCAAATAAAGAACAAACCATTTTAAATCTTTGCTGTTTGGAAAGGAAAAAAGGATAAATAAACAAGATCCAATTATATATACCCCTTGCAGAGTTAGAGAAACTTTTCTGTTCTTAGGCAGGAAGCTAAGGTTTTTTTTCCCCCTCTATAACTTTTCTGACTGCTTCTTTGGAAAAGTTAAAATTAGAGGCCAGGAAATTGGGCAGTTTTCAAGCAACAAGACAACCACCTGTTTAATGCTAATTAATGGACTAATTCAATATGGGGACTGCAGGTATCTAAATCCTGAAGGGAACAGGCTATATGATCTAGCTCAACTTCCTTTCAGAAGGGCAATACAGACATTATACTATTAAGAGTGAAACTCTGAAATCTAATAATTTAGCAATGGAGAATAAAATTGCAGCAGTCCATTTTTTCAGTTTCTCTTAGAAAAAGATTGAATCTTAAAAGCGTCAACCCTTATTTGTATTTCATTTATATCCAGCATGTACCTAAAGGACCACTAATAAACTGAAATAGTTAAATGGGCATACTTTGCTGAAATAAGAGTACTTTTGATGTAATCATTTCTTTTATACAATGAATACCTTTTCTTTTTAAGAAGGTGTAAAGGACGTGCTTGTACAAAAAAATGATCACAAATTCAGCCCTTCCAATTTTTATTTGATGAAGCAGGTAATTGGAGCAGATAGCACTATGACTGGTTGCTTAGCAACTGTTTGTTGTGCCTTCCTGGGGATACCTTTACTTTACTTTATTTAAACTTATATCCCGCTTCCATCTCCACAAGGGACTCGGGGCGGCGTGAACCTTCAGAACCCAGAGCTTGGTTCTGAAGTTCTGATGGCCAGTCTTCTCCCCCCCCCCCCCCGCCTCCATGGTCAATTGACTGCAGTTTGGGGCACTAGGCAGTCGGTTCACATTTATGGCTGTTTCTAGCATCCTTAGCATTCTAGTGACACGAAGGCATTTTATGACAGTTTTGCAACAAACAAACAAAAAAAACCATGGCATTTACTTTTTGTTTTCAGCAAAACTGGCCCAGGGAGAACCATTGGTTTGCTCAATGTCTGTGGCGTTTGCTTAACAAACATTGCAATGAAGGTTGTAAAATCATTTTATCCCTGTGAGTGACTCATTTTAAAAGCATCATGACTTACAACCATGATAGGCAGTCCTTCCACGTAGAGGGCTACCTGTACTGGGAGAACTGAGCTATTTGTCTGGCTCTATATTAAGCTGTTGTGTATGCTTTGGTTAGCAAGACAAAGCAAAATGTATCCCTCTTCTTGCTTAATTTCTTCTTTCTGCTGAGCTCCTGAGGATTTACTGATTGCTTCCATATCTTTTTATCTTCCACTTCTTTTTATGCCTTTGAATCAGTGTTGATTCTTACCAAATGCCTACACAAGTCCCACAGTTTTCTTGGCAAGATTTCAGAGGTGGTTTGCCATTGTCTCTTTCCTAGGGCTGAGAGAAAGGGACTCGTCCAAAGTTACCTAGCTGGCTTTCTTTGTACCTAAGGTAGGTCTAAAAGTCATAGTTGCCCGGTTTCTACTCTACAAGTCTTAACCTCTTAACCAGACTAACTCTTTCCACATGCTCTAAGATCCCCAAATTCATGAGACTGATGGACTCATTTAGATGGAATAGTTACCATGGGGTTTGACCAGCCCTAAAGCCATCTTGATTCAGTGAATATTGTGAAGAAGAGAGACAGATGGAAAAGGATGCTAATTACAGAGCAAAGTCACACCCACAACAACTTTTGTATTCAAAGAAATGTTTCATGCTGTCTCCTCTGTCTACATCCTACTAACATGGACAGCACCAACCTGGATTGCTGAAGGGACACAGCATAGGAGAGAGGTGGTTGGGAGAACCAAGACTTAATAGAGAACAGACCCGGGCACCAGGTTCTTCTTTTATTCCCCTTTGATAGTATCTAAAGCAGGAAACTGTGGGGACGTGGTGGCTGAGTAGCTAAGATGCTGAGCTTGTTGATCAGAAAGGTTGCCAGTTTGGCTGTTCGAATCTCTTGCGCTGTGTAATGGAGTGAGCTCCTGTTACTTGTCCCGGCTTCTGCCAACTTAGCAGTTCAAAAGCACATAAAATGCAAGTAGAAAAATAGGAACCACCTTTGGTAGGAAGGTAACAGCACTCCATGCACCTTCGGTGTTTAGTCATGACGGCCACATGACCACGGAGATGTCTTCGGATAGCACTGGCTCTTTGGCTTTGAAACTAAATTGAGCACCGCCCATAGAGTCAGGAACGACTAGCACATATGTGCGAGGGGAACCTTTATCTTTAAAGCAGGAAACTACAGTGGTGTCTAAAGCTGGACGCCACTGCCTAGCATGATAGCTCTGGATGGATCATCATCATCTGTTATAACTAATGATGCAACTCTCTTTCAGGAGCCCTTTTGGTTACGATCACTACTCTTCCTGATCTTGGCTGTAACCATGTCTGGTAATCAAATTCAACAAGGAGATCCTAATAGAGACATTTCTTGTCCCCAAGCCCTCCATTAAAAAATACATGCATCGAAAGAAATTGTGCAGAAGAATATAAATCAGAAGCTCCACTTGAAACTCCCCAGGAGCTGCATGTGTCTCGTGATCTGTAGTTTGCCCAGCTTTGGAGGGAGCTGGCACTTGTTGCTGTTCCATAAATATGTGTTAGCAATAACTAAAGTAGGCATGGAATGTGCAGCTGGGTTTCTGTTACAAGTGTTCTTGGCAGTGACTTGGCTGGAAAGTCACAGAATTACAGGAAGTGCACTGACACATTTCTGCATGCAACCGGGCTTCTAGGTTAATAATCATGACAGAAGGCGAGCAACGAAAAGCAACCTGATATTCTTTTTTTTTAAAAAGTTGCTTCATTTTTTTAAATAATTGTTTTTTTATTGTTGTCATCGTTTCCTCCAGGCGACTGAATAACAATGAACTGACGGCCATTCCATCCCTGGGAGCAGCTTCAGCCCACATAACTTCCTTGTTCCTGTAAGTCTCAGCATTAGCATTCCTACAAGTATATTTTTAATTTGAAGAATCTGTGCAAGGTATACTGTGTGTTTCTTTTTTTAGCTGTAATACCTTCAATGGCACCTGATCAGCTGGAGCTTACTAAATGTTGAAGTTCCAGTTAAAGACGTCTGCTGTTCTTACCTGTAAAGTACTTAAAAAGAAGTCTTCCATGACCTTTTCCTCCAAAAGTACCTTGGAATACAAAAATCTAGAACTGCATTAGTAAAATCTAACCTGAAAGAACGAAGCAGTAGTAACCTATGGTACCCCAAAGAGAGAGAGAGAGAGGGTGAAGGTGATGAGTTATAGGTCTCAGGCAGAGGTGAGTTCCTACCGGTTTGCCCCAGTTTGGCTGAGTAGGTAATAACTTGGTTTGCCACTCCCCCGAACCAGTTCTCTCGGTGTGCCGTAGGAGCCGCCATCTTGTTTTTTGCTTGGTTTTTAAGTACTGTGTATGTGCTTATAGCGCGCATACGTGTGAAGCATGTCCCTGAGCAAGCCAGTAGTAGCAGCAGCCGGAACCCATCCCTGGTCTCAAGACTCAATAGAGGTTATAGCAGGGGTCTCAAATTCAATTTACCTGGGGGCCGCTGGAGGCAGAGGCTGTGTGAGGCTGGGCCGCATAAGGGATTCCACAGAGGTCCACTCTCCCTGCAAGCTGCACTAATATTATACTTTCATATCACGGGGGGGGGGGCACAAGATACCGTCCTGAGGGCCGCAATTAGTCTGCGGGCCGTGCAAATGAGACTTCTGGGTTATAGGTTTGCAGAATTCAGTTGAAAATGTATCCTTCCCCTGCAATCATTTATATCATTCCCCATCTTCAGATGTGCAAGATTTGGTTAGAATGCCATTAAAAGTACTGCCCACACATTCCTAAACAATGTGTTCCTGCATTGTCTTGATTAAATTCTTTTACTCCAGCAACCCTGAAAACTTACATTTGAATAAAAATTCTCTGCTAAGTATCAAATTAAAGATGACAAAGAATACAGGTAGTCCTTGACTTACGACCACTCATTTAGCAACCGTTTGAAGTTATGACAGCACTGAGAAAAGGGAGTTTTGATTGGTTCTCGCACTTACAACTGTCACAGCATCTCCACAGTCATGGTGATCAAATTTTAGCCAGCCTGCATTTAGGATGCTTGCACTGTTCTGGGGTCATGTGATCATCACCTGAGACCTTCCTAGCTGGCTTCTGATAAGCGAAGTCAATGCGGGAGGCTGAGTTTGCTTAATGATCATGTGATTCCCTGAGCAATTGCAGGGATTCACTTAACGACGACTAAAAAGGTTGGAAAATTGGGTTCAATTCATTTAACTGTCTTGCTTAGTAATGGAAATTCCACTTCCAATTGTGGTCATAAGTCAAGGACTGTCTGCATATAAAATGAATGATTTTTAAAAGAGAAAGACTGTTAATAAAAATGTCACATTAGGATTGGTTCTCAGCATTGTTGTTCTTGTTCTAACTCAAAGCCATCGGAGATACTAAGGCCACAGGTAGTTTGCATTAACTTTTGGCCCCATAGACTTCACTTGTCAGAAGCCAGCTAGGAAGGCCTCCTTCTGGTGGTTTTCAACAATACTCTAGCCACAGCCATCAATGGAAACATTGTTTCTTACCATCAGCCAAAAATAGGTTTAAAACAAATGTCCAGAAATTTCCCCTTCCCAAATTCTGGGAATAAATTGGAAAGTCCTTGTGCACCCATAGAATATAAACTGGAACATTTTGGAACAAGAATCATGGGGCTGGAAATGATCTCTGAGATCCTCTAGTCCACCCCATGCTCAAGGCAAGAGAACTTATACCAGTGATGGTTAACATTTTTGTTGTTGTGTGCCACAAGCACACAAGCATATGTGCGACAGCACACCTACGTGCCTGCATCCATAATGCAATGCCTGGAATTGTGTGCCGCAAGCACACAAGCATATGTGCGACACCACACCCACGTGCCTGTATCCATAATGCAATGCCTGGAAAGCCTCCTGCGCCAACCTGGAAGCTAAAACGAGATATGGAGGCCCCGTGCAAGGCCCCCCAAATGAAATGTGAGTGGCCCCCCCACATGCACATGCCTGTCCCCTGCATGCACCTCGTCGCCGCGCATGCACAGCAGTGACCTGAAGAAGAGCTGGCTGGCTGGTAGGAGGCGTGCACACATGTGCAGTGGAGCTGGGGTGGGGCGATGGCTGATGTACCGGCAGAGGGGGCCCTGCGTGCCACCTGTGACATGTGTGCCATAGGATTTTCTTGGATTTTCTACATTAATTATTTATCTCCCTCCCCTCACAGTCCAATTCATGCGGACTAACTAGGACAGCAAATCAAATTGGCTATTTTCTTGCATTTCCATTAAGATTGCTCTAAAATATGGAAAGGAGCAGAGCTTCCTCCTTCAGGTCAACACTGACAGCTGTGTCAGTCTACCCTCCCTCTAAGATCCTATTTCAAAGAAAACTAAGTCAAATCTAGGTACTAGAGCAGGGGTGTCAAACTCGTGGCCCGCAGGCTGGATGTGTCATGTGCTGGCCACACCCATGCCTGATTTAGTGAAGGGGGGGAAGTTGTAATATGTCAGGTGACCACTCCGTGGCAACACGAATTTGACAGCCCTGTACCAGGGGTGTGTTGCTGCCAGTACTGCTTTGCACATGCACTAGATGTGTGCTGCTTGCGTCTGGCCAGTTCAATGTAAATTGTTCTGTGTATGTGCAAGGACCATTAAAAACTAATAAAAAACATGCCGGCAATAGCAGCAGAGACTGGGGAACCGGTTAAGGGCCGTGGCCAGCCTGAGTTGCTGCCGGTTTTGCGACCCAGGCCAAAATACCACTACTGGTTCAGCCGAACTGGTGCGAATTGGTAGCAACCCACCTCTGCCCTATACTAGAGGATGTCTCATTTGGGTCATTTCGCTGTTGCTTCCTATTCCATATGCTCTCAATGTACATTAGGAGAGTAAAATACATTGATCAAGAATAAAAAGATACAACACTTAGTAATAGTCAAGGTTACTAATGCTATCAAATCGTACTAGTAAACAAATAAAAGAGTGTAAATGGAAAGATACTAGCAACATAGTTATAGTCATAAATGGGAAGAGATAGATACTAGAAAGAAAGAGAAAAATAGTAGTAATACAGTCTTAGTAAATTATTTGACAGTGTTGTGGGAATTAATTGTTAAGCAGAATGATGACATTTGGGGAAAAACTTGCCTTGTGTCTAGTGCCTAGTCACTACTACTACTAGGACCCACCAAGCTCGATTGACAATTTATAAAAAACAGTATCGAAGTAGCATAACATTAATCAACCTGAAACTATCACATCTCCCCTCTCCACTATTCAAAGCAGCAAAAATCCTAATCAGGAGAGCAAGAAAATAGGTTTTTTTAAAGACTGTTTTAAAGACATGCAGCCAGGGGAGATGGTATGCATTTCAAAGAACAGGGAGTTCCAGCCATTTGGTGCAGTCACTCAGAATGCCTTAGCCCAGTTGATTCTAACTGACCTACTAGGTTAACACCTGCAATAAAAACCCTCCAAAGGCCACCGGAGCTTGTAGTAACATCTTTACAATTACGATACGACCAGCTTGAATCACAATCTCTCCTGGAATTGCAGTTTCTCCTTGCCTATGTTGTGCTTACGTTTGCTATGTAGACACTTTCTAAATGCAACTGGTTGTTTCTCAGTTGTTGTGGTCATAGATCAGCATCTGGTGATTAGCAAACTTCTACAGTTTTTGGCAATTCTTCTGGCTCCTGCACATCCTTTACACGTAGCTGTTTGATTCTACTGAGGACATTCATGTTGAGAGCATTTTTTCCTAGGGTTGATACAAAGCATTTAAAGTAAAAACATAAAATACAAATGATACTTCCCTGCAAAATCTCAGCATAGTTCAGGACGTAGCAGTCTCATAGTATATTGTTAATTGAGGCAGAGCCTGACATGTATTACAGTTTAACTGTTCACTGGGGAACAGATTTTATTTTTCTTCCTTTCTGCTTTGAAAATATTGCCAAAGAAATTCATCTCCAACACTAGCAAACATTTGGAAAGGATTTTATGGGAACAGAAGAAAACAATTTGTATGCGAGTTAACCAAAGACAGACCTGCAAAGAGATTATAAATACCGACAACCTGGTGGTGATTCTGATGCAGGAAATTCAAAGTGTAGAGACTATATTTTGAAACAAATTCCAAAGATACACCAGGAGTAACTCTTATGGTAACTTAGTTAATGATTGCTTGTGATGTAGAACCTTGGCGGATTTTTTTTTACAAGCCTTCTGAAAAGATCAGGAGAAGCACAATTCTCTCTATGGCATTCATTGTTCCAATTCTCTTAATTCCTTTTATTTTAATTCCTTATTCCTTTTATGGCTCGGGGCCTAGTTATATGTGAGACCGTCTTCTGCCCCATACATCCCTTCGACCGATCCGCTTCCACAGAGAGGGCCTTCTCAGGGTGCCGTCGGCCGGGTAATGCCGGTTGGCGACACCCAGAGGAAGGGCCTACTCTGTGGTGGGGCCCTCTGGAACGACCTGCCCCCCGAATTACATACCATCTCAGACCTCCGCCTCTTCCGCCAGCGTCTCAAAACGCATCTTTTCGAACAAGCTGGCCTAGCATAGCCTCCCGATCTGACTGTTTTAGATAGTTTTTAACGTGGGGATTTTATATTTTTAGCACAGGTATGGGTTTAATCTTTTTTTAAATTTTATAGTTGATATATTTTGTAATGTTTTCAAATTTCCTGTGCACCATTCTGGGTCCTTTCGAAGAAGGGCGGGGTATAAAGTTAAATAAATAAAAAATAAAAAAGCATCGTATTTCCATCAGTTATAAAGGAAAAGCAAGAAGGAGAAAGATTTCCCTACCCTTATAATGGGGATTGTATCCTAGTCACGTATACATCATGGAAGATTGGGCTGAAACATTTCTTTCTGATGGACTCCACTTTATGTACTTGCCCATCCAGAGGCATAGGACCTCACCTCTGCCAAGTTTAACTTGTCGGTAGACATTTCTTCATAAAAGATGACAAGAGATATCTTGCTCTGTCCTGCAAAGGGACTTTTGATCTGTGGCTGCCAGGCAGTTTAAACTGATAAAGCAACTTTTGTTACAATGCCTAAGCAAGTAATGATTCCATAAAGGTTAGTAATCATTGCTTTATTGCAAAAGTTTTGATACACATTGTACATGTCAAATGGAAGGCCAAACCTTGAAGGGCAGTCTCTTCTATTGCACGCCACAGGTTGCAGATTTGGCTTGGGTTTTTCCACACAATGCGACACATTGACCTGGATTCCATCCAGTAAGCATTTCAGCTGATGATATTGTAGACCCTTATTGCCACAAGAGGCTGAACAAGGTGACATCTTATCCACTGACCACCAATAATCTGAAATCGCAACAGTTCAATTAAGTTTAAAAAGTTTAGGCTAGTCTATAGAAAGAATGATAAGAATGTGCAGGAGCTCAAGGAGCCATACGTGTTGTTGGATATGTACATCTCTCTGTGTAATAAAGCTTTAACCAAACTATAATAGCAAATATGGAGAGCAACAAGTGGCTAATAGACAATAGAAAGAGGCAAACCTATATATCAACAGCAAAGAAAGGAGATTTAAAAGGTTGTGCAAATTATCACACCGTATAATTTTATATATAAATAAAATAATCGTTAGAATTCTCCAACACAGATTAGAGCCCTACATGGAAAGAAAAGTGCCAGGAGTTCAAACTAGTTATAGAAAGAGTGAGAAATAAATAGCATTTAGCCTTCCAAAAGGGCCTGGAAACTTGGCTTTGCCAATTGGCCTGGAGCCTCAATAGGGACGTGTCATTCTGGAGGTGATTAATGGACTAAGATAAGAGCCAGCCTCCTCCCCATGTGCATTTGCTCTCTTCCTTCCCGTCTTGTCAATTTTAAATCAATTTTAATATTGATATTTATTGTTTCACTGTTTAACTTATTGTTTTTGTGATTGTACGCCACCTAAAGTTACCTCTAGCTGAGATGGGTGGCATACAAGTTAAATAAATAAAGAAAATTTTGTTGCTTGTTTACAGCATGCAGTATCATTAAGAAAATTAAAGAACACTCCCAAAGGTTCATAAAGAATACCATTCAATAACTTTGCAAGACAGGTTGGACTGAAACAAAGATTAATGTTCAAAGTTACCCAGTTAAGCTTCTGTGTAGAAGGTGGACTAGAACCTCAGTCTGCCTATTTTCATACAAGACTTTAACAACCTTATTATAATGCCCCTGCTAGACTAGTCTACTACATTCTGCTACTGTTAAATGGCTATATTTTGTTCTTCTCAGGGTAAGCAATCTGACACAAAGCCTACGTAGGTTTTCTCAGTTGGATTTGTTAAATGCCGAAAGAGCCCAGAAAATATTCACCAGCAGTTAATACTGATACAATATGTAGTATTCTAAAATAGAGCATATTTTAGTCCAGAAACTGTTTATTTTTGTATGAGATCTGCCATTTCCACAGCATGTCCCGAGCAAATTGGATGGCTTTTTATTTGCAATAAATGAAACAAACATCAGCCTTTCTCTTAAGCATCCTCTTAGACTCCTTATGTAAAGCTTACAGGAGGCTCTGATAACATTGAATGGCAAAGATGCATAAACATTCAGAAATGTTTATGCCTGCGCGAGCTGCACTGGCTGCCTGTGGCCTTCCGGGCCCAGTTCAAGGTGCTTTTGGTCATCTTCAAATCACTCC
>JAPKID020003131.1:0-12624 GCA_026931265.2 Tropidonophis doriae
CACGAGGGGTAAACCCCCCTCGGTGCCCAACCAGGTTTCCGTAATTCCCACCAGGTCCGGGTCGCCCTCTGACACAAAGTCATTAATGAGGAGGGTTTTGTTCACCACGAACCTGGCGTTGAAATACATCAACCCTGACTCTAGGGATGGATATTGCGAAATCCCCATTCCCTCCCCACTCCAGGGAAGGATATTGCAAAAACTCCCTTCCCACCCCACTCGGACCAGTCAAAGGTGATGTTTGCAGGTTCTCCGAACTATTCAAAATTTCCACTACCAGTTCTCCAGAACCTGTCAGAACCAGTTGAATTGCACTCCTGGGTTCGGCAATGTGCTTAAACCAATAATGAGCCAAAAAAAGAACTTCAATGGAGGCTTGAGAAAGAATCAGCGTTTAATTTGATCAAAGCAAGGAGCTGGGTTAACCATTCCAAACATATACAAGAGACATGTAAGGAAGCCCACACCTTAGAGAAAGTATGGCATCCTTTTAATACTTTTAGAGGCATCAGCTTGGTCCCCAATTTCGGCCTCCTGATTTAATTTTGCATAGTCCTGTGAAGGATAGATGCCTCCCCATCAATCTTATCTCATCCTTGGGTATTCCTTTGTTCTCTTCTCCCCATTTGCTACTGGACCCCCTGGTGCTATTATAGGGAACGCAACTGGGCGCCTAGCAATACAGATCAAAGGTGTAAGTTAGAGTGAAAGTGCAAACTGTAACAAGGAACCGTCACATATGTCTGCTGAGTGAACCCTGGCGATGATGTATCTGACTCCAACCCAAGATAGGTGTCAGGATCAGGATGGTCACCCCAAGATAGGTGCCAGGCTCAGGATGGCATGGGAAAAACAAGATTAAGATTGATGGGGGTTCAGACTGGTGGCAGGAGCATATGTTTGACAGATACCAGATAGTTTACAGCATATAGGTGTTACAGGAAATACTTTACAGAGGCCTAATGCAGCATACACGTATTACAAGAAATACTTTATAGAGGTCTAACAGCATTTATTGATACAAGAAGCAAATGTTTAGCTGAAGCAAATGTTTACAAAACCAAATAACAAGCTTCTATTAATTCTACTATTATTCCAGTACATTATATTCTACTATTCTATTATTTACTGTTTCCCTATTATAATTTCCCTTCAGTGACACAATAAAATATAGAATGCTAGAAGTTATGGGTCATCAAGAATCACTCATAAGTAAATAATGTTCTGCAAAATTATAGATTCCTGGACCTTCATTCTTTGATTTACTTGTCATGCCTGATTCTTTGCTTCCCTGGACCAGCCAACTTGGTCCTTAGTTGTGTCAACTTTTGGTCCCTTCTTTCCACTGCTTAGTGTCCCCTCTTAAATCTGATCTCCCCATTGCACCTGATCTTGGCTTACAAAGATTAGGTAAACTCTCTGTTGATATTGCTTGAAGAGGATAGAGACCTAGAGCCTAATTTATAATATAATGAGAATATTCTGAGGTTGTCAATTTTATCCCAGGTATCATAACTGTCCTTGGCTTTTCTTTTTCAGATGGATGTTTCCAGCATTAACCTGCTATTTTGTGTACTGCCAGTCATGACGGATAAAGTGTGAAGCAGGTATTTGGGGAGGTGTTATTGGAATGGGTAGGCAGGTAAGATTTTGAAGCTACCAGCCACAATGCATGGGGGATTCTAGGGATTGTTAGGCTGGGAGTTCTGAATGTGGAATCAGCAACATGTAGGTTTTGCTAGGCTCCTGTGGTATGATGGGATCCATTCTGGGATGTGGAATCTCCTTTGCAGATTATAGCCATTCTCTTTAGTTTGCTGTTTCCTGAGGTTTCTTGCAGGATGCATGTTTCAGTCTTGTTGATGCAAATACAGAGAATCTTCAATTTAAGACCATTTATTTAGCAATTGTAATTACAACACTACTGAAAAAAAGTGACTTACAACCAGTTCTGGCACTTATGACCATCACAGTGTCCACGCATCATGTGATCACAATTTGGGTGCTTGGTGCATGTTTTTACAATAGTTAAAATGTCCCAGGTCACATGATCACCATTTGTGACCTTTCCAGAGGGTTCCAACAAGTGAAGTCAATAAGGGAATCCAGATTTGCTTAACAATAGCAGCAAAAAGGGACATGAAATCAGGTGTTGTCATGTGATGACTCACTTAACAACCACATTACTTAGCAATGAAAATTCTAGTCCCAGTTGTGGGTGTAAGTTGAGAGTTATTTGTACCAGCCTAAGTACAAGCACACATGTACATTCTCTCATTCTTTCTCTCTTCTCTCCTTTTAAGAGGAGCTGAAGATTAAGAGGTTCACTATAGACCAGGGATCCCCCAACCCCCAGGTCGCGACGTGATGCTGGATCATGGTCCATTGGGAACCGGGGTGCACAATCAATGAGCAAACATCTGAGCATGCAAAGCTGCATTTGTGCAAGTGGCACACACGCATGTGAAACCTTCCCTTCTTCCCTCACTGCCATCATATTGCAGAGCCGGAAAGATTGAGGACTGCTGCTATAGACTACAGATAGTTCTCAATTTACAACCAATCATTTAAGAACTGCTTGAAGTTACAATGGCACTGAAAAAAAGGACTTATGATGTTCACACAACCATTGCATCCCTATGATCACGCGAATTTGGACCCTTGGCAACTGACTCATATTTATGACAGTTGCAATGTCTCAAGGTCGTATGGTCACGTTTTGCTCTGACAATCAAAGTCAATGGGGAAGCCAAATAACTGTGGCAAGAAAAGTTGTAAAATAGGGCAAAACTCATTTAACAACTGTCTTGCTTAAAAACAGAAATTGTGGACTCAATTATGGTCGTAAATTGAGGACTACCTGTAGTTTACTTTATACACTTCCTTTCTCTTCTGTAATGCTGTCCTGCATCTCGCCCTCTGTGTCGTCCCCCCCATCCCTTCTAATCCTTCGGCCAACTGTCTATTCCTGGATTAATCCCACTGCAGCTGGCCAGCCACGTGCCCTTCCCTGTCACACCAGCCTGCATATAATGTTACCAACATTAGGGATGGGGGGAGAAGGAGAGGAAACACCTGGCCTATATCTTTCTTTTTTTAAAATATTTGATCACAAGGAATCAGCAAGGGATGCTTTGAGTAGGGGCATCTGGAAATAAACTTGTCTGTCCCTCAGCCACCCCCTCCCTGTCTCAAAGCAAGCTGATACTCTAGGAATGGCTGATTCGAAATTCAATTCTGTTATGTGCAGGCACCTCAGTAGAAACCCCTTTGATTTATGTTAAATTTTAAGTCTTACTAGTGTTAGAGGTGCTATCAGGGCAAGATTTGGTGTCAGAGATTCAGGCTTCTTTTTAGCAAAGTCCCCTAATCTAGCCAGACTGGCTGGCCATATTTAAGGGAAATGCATTAATACAAAAATAATTATGATCTGGCAAGTGGGTGTAAGACTCTACTGATGGAAAACAACAAAACCTAGAAGAAGTCATCCATTCTGGCAGTGATATAAAAATATTGTGAATAAATAAGTACGACTACCACTTGTTGAGTTCCCATTGCAATCATGTTGTGTTCATCTTCCACTAGGTCCCTTTCCAGTTACATTGCAACCATTTTTGGAATCCAGGAAGGTGGAATAGGCATATCTTAATAAGAGAAGATATATTAGAGAAAGTGTGGATTGGTGAATTCAGGCTGGCTATGTGGAAATTCCTGCAATGAAAGAAACAACTCTATGGTTGAAAAGAGAGGATAGAAAGACATTTTCCACCACCCAAGTCAACATGCACATTCTTTTCCAAATCATTTTCAGTTTCATAAATAATATTTATATATTTACACAAAAACAAGATATTTTTTTCAACTTGAGGGAGGGGGATTATCCAGTGGGGGAAGTTACATGTACAGAGCAAACACCAGATAGACCAACCAACCCACAGACAGAACTACTGGAGAGAGAATTGAGCATTTAAAGGAGAGGAGAGGAGAGGAGAGGAGGAGGGCTTGATGAACACCATCCATCTTTTTGTTATAGTTGGAATAGCTTTTGTGAAATTGCAAAAACAACATTATGTATAGTATGAAGTGGCCTGAAAATTTCCAAACAAACTTAATGCTTCATTGTAAAATGATTTCTGATAAAACGCTCTTATGTATATGTGTAGGATTACATCTGGGCTGCAAAATTATTTAAAGTCACTAGGTGGCAGCAAAGGAGAAAACCCCAAATGGTTTTCTAGCCATTGTCAAAAAATTTCATCCAGTGGTTATGATCATCTAGTAGTGATTTAAAAAAAAAATTGCAACCTAGTTCTGGTAATCTAATATAGGTATATTTTGCGTTATGTGTGTTTGGGTTATGAGGTGGAGTACTATCTCCTCTTCTGTCCTCAATGTGATAATCATAGTAATCTTGGCATAAGAGTGCAGAGTGCTTTACAATCTTTTTTCATTCACAAGAATCTTGTGAGGTAGGCCACGATAAAATTATTCTTATTTTTAAAATCAATCCTGAAGACTATTATATACAGAAGCTTTCTCAAAATAATCCAGGTTTTTCATGCCCTAAAGCAACATTTAGGATAATTCTGATGAATTGTGCTATACAAATTATATATATAGTTAGTATATTTCCCTAATGGGATAGGAAAACAATGTGACAATTCCTTGTGCTTTACGAGAGGCCATGATGGCAGAAGGAAAGTGGTATTCCTCCCCAAATTAATTTGATCACCATCCTCACTCTGTTGCACCTCCAAAGAGTCAATTAATATATGCTCTTATTGCATCAGTGCTACATCTGAAGATTGATCAAAGATGTCAAATAGGGATCATTAAGAGCTGCTATAGTATGATGTTCAATGTGTTTAACTGTGTTTGGCTAATTAGACCTCATTCAAATTCCCAGTTCCACTCCGCTTTTCCTCAGGAAACTGAAAGTACCGTACAATGGCCAAGGATACTCCTATTTTTATTCTTGCCACAATTGTATGAGGTAGGTTCAGCTGGAAAGGGCTGATCCAGATTCATCCAGTGAGTTTCTATAGTTGAATGGAGACTTGAAATTAGTTCTCCATGATTGTGTTTTTCAATCTAAATTCATCATATAAGATTGTTGTAAAGAAAGGTTTTACATACAAGGAGAAAGAAACAGCTCAAGTACAGTAGGTTTGTTTAAGAGAAGCCCATAGGAATGAAAGCAACAATTTAATCTAAACGATAGAACATGATTAGAAATATTTAATACCTATTCACAAGTGAATTGGAAGCTTTTTAAAATTTGCTGTTAAAGCATAGTGTGGATATGTGCTGGTTTAAATAAGAATCTGGGAGAATAATACCTTCAAATTATCTGAAGGGACTATGCTACCGTAGTTTCTTCAAAGAGAACAAATAGTTAGAAAAACTATAATCCATCTGATGGAATGACAGATAAATAAATAGATGCTTAAGGGATAACACTTGGTTAGCCTTTAATGTACCTAAATTTTGAAAGCACCAGAAAGCAGAACAATAAGCAATGAATGAAAACTATTCAAGGAGAAAAGCAACCTGGAACTGTGGAGAAATTTTGGAGCAGTCAGAACAATTAACTAATAAACCAGAGTTGCCTTTAGAAGTTGTGGATACTCAATCATTAGGGGCTTTTAAGAAGAGATTGGACAACCACTTGTCTGAAATAGTATTAGGTTCTCCTGCTTGAGCAGTAGGTTGGACTAGAAAACCTCCAAGATCCCTTCCAACTCTATGGTTCTGTTCTGTTCTGCTCTCAAATGCTTTAGGGTTTTATAATAGAATGTTGCCTTCTGGGGAAGAAATGGCAAAAGAATTGACAATGAATGTGACTACAGCACAATGAAGAACCAGTGAGTAAACCAGCTCTTTGTAATTTTTCCCTGTACAAAGAAATGACTTGAGGCAGCCTATATGTGCTGCTTTCTTGTGAGGAGACTACAATATAGAGGAGGTCTCCAGTGGGCTTAGTGGTTCAGTGGGTTTAAAGACAAGGGAATACCCTCTTTGCTCAACTCATGATCATGCCTTTAAGGAAACAGGGTTGGAGTACTTCCTAATTACTTTCGGAAATAGCTTGGAAATAGCTTGTTAACTGCTGTCTATTAGGAACTGATGAGTTTCCTTCAATCCACAGTGAAAGAAATTTTAAATACAAGTTCTATAACAAACTTGTAATACAAGACTATTTTCAAAAATAAATAGCAAAATTATGATTAAAATTTTGATTTATAGAAAGTTACAAATGGACTAAGGGATTTTTTTCTGATCGAGACTGAAATAATGAGATTTTTTTAAAAAAATGTTTATACATGAGATGGGATATGGGAAGAAGAGATCAATTGTATTTTAAGAGAAGGTGCTAACTTTTTCTTTATATATTTTTCTTTCTCTTTACTATATTTCTTTTCCTATTTTTCTTTTTTAGTTGGTATTTGTTTTTATTGATGAAGTTGCAATTTTTAATAAAATTATTCTTTAAAATAGAGTATAATATTGCCATCTGAAGTTTTCGGTGTTGATGAAAGCTTAGATTTTTATCGTTTGAATGTAAAGTGCATTAAATAAGTCTGAAGTGCTATACATAAAAAAAACCTGCAACAAAACAATACGGAGGAAATTCCAAGAGGTGGATTGGGTACAGAGAGAATATAACCAACATGTACTGGATATTTTCAAAGCTACCAAAAATTGGGGGGACAGGGAGAGAGAGAAGAGAGAGAGAGTTTGATATTGTTACACAGAAAGTGAATTACAGTACACACTAAGAAAGTATCAACCCATTAAGCATAAAAATCATTTACAGCTCAGGAAAAAATGCTGAAATGCATAATACAGTATTTGGAAATGCCTGGGTGCATTTTGAAGGCCTATAGATTACAGCAGAAAAATGGTCTATTTTTTTAAAATATGGGAGCAAGCAGTTATTCCAAGGGCCATTGTGAATGGCTTCCCTCATCTTCAGTTCAGGATGATGGTTGGTGCATAGGTACTAAAGGCATAAGACATTGAGGGAGACAGGTCTAATTTGTTTCTAAGAATCAGAAGGGTCCAAGGCAAAAGATGAGATGCGGAACAAGACTACCCAAGTAAGAGATTAAAAAGCTGGAGTTGGTGCCAAGCCACTTCCTAATTATCAGAAGTCCTGAGGGGAAACCAAAATATCAACTTTTTTCCTATGGTCTACTTGGCCTAGGGCAGTGGTGGCGAACTTTTTACTCACTGAGTGCAGAACAGGTACACGCTTCGTGCACGCTATATGCACTAATGTGCATCTCCTCTCCCGTGTGCTGCACATGCAACCCCACTACCTGTGCATGCGCATAGCTTTCACATGCACCCCCTTATGCTGCATGTGCAACCACGCCATCTGTGCATTTTCGTGGCTTTAGCATGACTCTCCATGTGCTGCAGACACAATCGCACCATCTGCATATGCACACAGGTTTCATGCGGCTCCCCTGTGCACTGCGTGCATAATTGCACCATCTGCACAAGTGCATGGTGTTCATGCTTGCAATGCACATGTGTGAGCACCGTCTGCACATACGCATGCTGCTCGCAAGTACTGTCACTCATATATAAAATGCATGTGCATGCACAGGAGAGATCCGAAGACCAGCTGGGTCCCCTGAATTGCACACGGCCCAAACACCAGCTGGAGTGCATGCGCAGCTGCAGGTGAATTGGACAGCACCTTGTGTGCCTGGAAAGATGGTTCTTCCTTCCACTTTGGGCACATGTGACATAGGTTCGCCATCACGGGCCTAGGGATTGAACTGGAGTATTATGAATGTGAAGGTCACGTTCTATTCATAAGCTATGTTTTCATTTCATCCTCAATAGAGGATGTTGCAGTGTCTTTGCTTTGACCCCAAAGCTTTTCAGTTAAGGACCGATGGGTAGAATCAGGAGCAATGGGTGTGTGGAATTTAACTCAACCCTTTGGTTCAACAAACATCAGCCTTCAGCAGGAATGGACAATGTGGAGAGAGAGTAGCCTGTAGACAAGGACGGGTCAAATAAAGCACGTGAAAGTAAGTGCCTGTGGATCATTACTGAGATGTAGCAGACCGTCGGGAAGGGCAATTTTCAATGGGTCAACCAGACACTGGTTGCCAACACACCAGAAATGGGATAGAGGTTGTAGGACAGGATGGTAAAGTAATGGAAGATAGAGAAGAAGGCTGAACAAGAAGCCTTTTCCTCACTCCATTGGATTGTAACTAAGGCCCCATCATCACATGAGGGTAGAGGATGGGGTTCTCTATGACAAGTCCCGTTGTTCTGGCACGCCATACATATAGGAATCTTTCCCAGGCTCCTGTATATATTCCTCCTTTTTGTCCCAGTCAGCCGTCCAACCTCCATTAGCAAAACTGGTACTTTTAGTGGCCCCATAGCCACCACTCCCTGCCCCTGCTCCCATGCGGGCAGCTTCATCTTCCTCGTCAGCTAATTCATCTTCGTTGATGAAGCCACATTTCTCTTCAGTCAATTCTTCTGGCTCAGCCCAGGGCTGCTTCTCCCCAGAAGCAAAAATCCCGTAGAAGATGACACCACCATAATGTACTAGAGAGGCAATGAGGAAAACATACTGCCATTCTTCTCGTGTCTGTGGAAAATGTAAAAGATCCATCATTCAGAGCTTATTTCAGGGATATCCCACACCCATATTCTTCAACCTATGGCAGAACACTGGACATTCTCCCCACAAAATAATTATGAATAGAATAAAGAGAAGAGAAGAGAAGATCATTGTTGCATATGCCACTACCTTGAAGATGAAAAGGATGAGGTTATTTATAATCAAGTAGAACTGGTATAGGATATATACATTTTTGAATATAAATAGTCAGAAAGTTAAAGTTAAAAACTCAGGATTTCAAAAACAAGATACACTGGAACCCCATAAATGTTTCCAGAATTACTCGAGTGGGTGTGGTCTACATTTTTGCCTTGTTTGTATTTTGCAGAATTGAATATTGCAGAAGTTGCTAAACCAGCTGCAGCCTTCAGGTTAATGGAAACTGTAGAGAGAAAGCAGTTGTTGTTGGTAATATTGCTAAATCAAGTCCAGGTCCTGGTTTTCTTGAACATAATGCAGAATTGGCTCATCTTTGCTTTGTTACAGTTTTATTTTGATTTACTTTCCAATTTTGCCTGCACTCCTGGAATTTCTTGTAATTTCACATTCAGATTCTAACCAAGTCTTACCCTACTGAAGTTTCTTTGAGTTCAGCCATGGTCAGGCTCCACTAGAACAATACAAGACAGCATGTAAACATTCAAATGCGGCAGAACTCTTCACCAGTTTTGGTAGTTCCAAAACCCAGGGGTGTCAACACAGGTTGACATAGAACAAATCCGATAATGTTGCAACATTGAAACAGCATACTTGATTTAATGTAAGTGATTTAACCATGAGCAATTGAATAAAACATAGTTAGTTAAATTTACATACTCTGTTAGTTGTTCCAACCTGTATTTCAGTCATTGACCAATATTTTGTGCAGCTTCATATCAAAAGTTATAACATGCAAAGAATTAAAAGGAGCAGTAAAAGTTATTTTTACATGTACTTAAAAATATAAATAATGTACAGAAATAAAGTGCATGCAATCAATAGAAATGAAAAACAAATCTACAAAACTGCTAAGAAATATAGTTACTTAGAGGCTAGAAAAATAAACTGCTGGTCTACTAATGTACTAAAATATTAAATTGTTACATTATTCAACAAACCAATGCTCTCCTGATGATTTTTATGACAAACTACCATAATTTCATAAAATCAGGAAAATAAAAAGCTATATTTTATTCACCCACAATATGGCTGAGTATCTGCCAAGTTCTGTGAATACCAGCTTTATATTCTGTTAAGTATTCTGGTAAGCAAGTAAGTATTATTTGACATAGAAAGAATGTCTAATCCCTGTTGAATTTAGTTAAGCATCATTTTGGATAACAATATTAGAGGAAAAAACTGAATATAGCACTGAATATTGCAATCACCTTCTGCCTAGACAAAACTTAATGAAACTAACTACCATAGCAAAAGATGTAGTTTTTTAGAAATAAATAAAACAATAAATAAATAATGAACAATACACTTAAGGAATAATATTTAATGAACAATAAATAAAAATAATAAATAAGTTCTACTTAACAAAGCCATGTAAACTACCTTGTGACAGCATTAATATATGAACTATATCATAACTATGTATCTATTTAAAAGTTTTAAGATCTACTGTTGAATTAAAGTCCATTCTTGAGGCAGCAGAGAATTAAACAATAGTAGAGAATATATGTAGCTCAGGGTTGAACTGTGGGATCCATGATATCCTCTGAGCTTGGTGGTGGTATTACAGATGTTTAATTACCAAACTAGGTAATATCATTAGCACTGATGGGGTTATCTAGTTTGTTAAGAAACATCTGCAAGAAAACCACCAAGCTCAGAGAGTACCAAACACCCTGCAGAATTAAACAAGCATGAAATTTGTGATTCTAGTGCCAATTGTTATCCAGCAGCTATTCCTCTTCAGATACTGCCAGTCATCTGATGTCCATCCAAAACAACAGATGACGATGTCTGATGTATTGGACATGCTTAGTACAATTAAGAATAACTGAAGCCTATCTAACTCAAGAGATGAGAATGAGACAAAAGCAAATATCCAAATGTGCTACCTGCTCATTTTGGGTCATACTAAAGTGGAAGTGGGGAAGGCGCCTTACTTACAAAAAGCCCTATTTGAACAAAAATACGAATTGTAAGGACACACATACATCCATAAAAATGTTTCATTCTTTAGAAACCATTTCTTACCTTATGTTTAGTCATTGCTCCAACAATGAGTGGGCACACCATACCTGACAGGGTCCCCACACCATTGGAGATGCCCATCAAGATACTGGCGTATCGAGGGGCAATATCTAAATGATTGACATTGAATCCTGGAAGTGAAGGAGATAAAAGTGAAATGAGTAAGACACACTGCCTGAAAATGTATATAATTAGGTTGCATTTAGCTACATAATTGCAATTTAATAAGAGAATGGATAATGTTACTGTGGTCTTCAATCTAATAATACAACTCTTCTAGATGAGTTGTTTTTCAGTTTCCCTAATGAGATTGGAGAAGACATTCATAACACAGGAGGTGGTATTCAGCCAATTCGGACCGGTTCATGTGAACCGGTAGTGGACATTTTAACTAGTTTGGAGAACTGGCAAATACCACCTCTGGCTGGCCCCACCCCTGATTGTCCGGTCACCACTTGCCTTTCCAGTCATTCCTCATCTTGCCTGCTTGCCCACCTTTGCTAGCCTGCCTCACTTGCCATTGCTGACTGCCTTCTGTCTGCCAAGGCCCTGACTTCCTTGGGTGAGTAAGCCTGCAACCCAGGCCTGGTCAAGTCGACTCCTGGGCCGGCCTACCTGCTGCCGCCGCCGCAAGTCCCAGTTGAGTGCCGATTCCTGGGCCAGCCTAGACCCCTGCAGCAAGTCCCAGTCGAGTTGACACCCAGCCTACCTGCCTCCATCGCCGCAAGCCCTGGTCAAATACCAGCACCCACGCCAGCCTAGGTCACCGCCACTGCGCTGCCTCCTTCACTGTCTCTGGCTTGCCTGGCTACTTTCGCATAGGTAACCAGGCAAGTGGTTACTGGTACTGCGACTCCACTGCACACAGCAATTGTGGTCTAGCTAGCTAGCTAGCTTCCCTCCCTATCCCTGGCCTCCATTGCTGCTTCCTGTACTTCCTGATGCTTCTGTGCTGTCCAGGTGGCAGGCCGCTTGTGTGCCGTGCTTTTCTAAGCAAGAAAATCCTCTGTGTTGGAACAGAAAATAAAATGAAACCAGAAAGCTCTATTTTCTTCAAAAAAATAAACATAACATTTAAGGATATAGTAAATTTTCCAGAAATCTTATAGAGGACAGACGTGGTTACCATCTTAATACTGCAAACCCCATGTTATACTCAGTATGGTAGCTCTTTCTATAAATACACTTAGAAGCACACTGAAGCATGTGCCACTGTTGATAGTATAAAACCTCAACCTAGATAGTGAGTTGCATATATATAATGAAAAGTGGCAGCTGAATCACTTCAGATTATGGTACAGTAAATGTGTTATTTTGATGCATCACACACTTACCTTCACTACACTTGAGTAAAGGTAACCTTCAGAAATTTATTAAGATATACAACTAAGTTGATTAAAGGCCTGGAGCTAAAAACATATGAAGAATGTTGGGAATTGGTATGGCCAGTCTAGAGAAAAGAAGGACTAAGGGATGACATGATAGCAGTATTCCAGTACTTGAAGGGCTGCCATAAAAAGGAGTGGGTGAACTTATTTTCCAAAGCACCAGAAGACAAGAAACAATGGATGAAAACTAAGCAAGGAGAAAAGCAACCTGGAATTAAGGAGAAACTTCCTAACAGTGAGGACAATTAACCAACAGAACAGCTTTTCTTCATAAGTTGTAGGTGCTTCATCGCTGGAGGTTTTTAAGAAAATAGCGGACAGCCACCTATCTGAAATGCTCTAAGGTCTCCTGCTTGAGCAGGGAGTTTGGACTAGAACAGTGATGGTGAACCT
>JAPKID020003132.1:0-12623 GCA_026931265.2 Tropidonophis doriae
GGAATATAAAATATTCATTTCCTTCACTTCTCCCCATACCCTACCATCTTTTAGAGTAGGAGAATATCAGTAGGGTTTCAATACAGATAGTCCTCAATTTATAACACTTAGTGACTATTCAAACTTACAACAGCACTAAAAAAAAGTTACCTAACCATTTTTCACACTCACTTTTGCAGCATATCAATGGTCATGTCATCAACATTTAGATGCTTGGCAAGTGACTCATTTATGACAATTGCAGTGTTCCAGGGTCATGTGATCCCCTTTTGTGACCTGACAAGCAAAGTCAATGGGAAAGCCAGATTCATTTAACTGTCATATTACTAATTTAACTGCAGTGATTCACTTAACTGTGGCAAGAAAGATCATAAAATGGGGCAAAATTCACTTAACAAATGTCTCCCTTAGCAACAGAATTTTGGGCTCATTTGTGGTTGTTAAGTTGAGGACTACCTGTATTAGATCCCCCTTTGTAATTGGCCAAATGTGAAACAGTAGGTTCGGCTTGAAATGTTGAAACTAATCAGTGTTTATTAAACAAGTTCTTTATTGCTAGGCCTGGGCATCAATTCACATACAGTACTGTGCAGTGGTAGGTTTCCGGGTTGTTTTTTTTACTACTGGTTCGCTCATGCGATGCTTCTGCACATGCACAGAAGTATCTGTCGGGAGCTTCCTGCCTCTGCCACCACTACTGGTTTGCTCGATCCAGGCTGAACTGGGAGCAACCCACCTCGGGTATTGTGCAAAAATTTTAGCCAGGTGATAAGGGCTCTGTGGAGCCAAACCATCACCTTCAGGACTTTTTGTTTTTCTTTACACTGAAGATAGTTCTTAATGACATTGGCTATCTGTTTGAGGTCATTGTCCTGCTACCAAATACATTTGGGACCAATCACCTGCCTGCCTGACAGCATGGTATCTGCTTGCATTTCTCACCATTGAGGACACCATTGATCCTGACCAAATCTTCAACTCCATTTGCAGAAATGCAGCGACAAACTTGCAAGGAACCATCACCATGTTTCACTGTTGCCTGCAAAGACTCCTTATTGTACCATTTCTCCAGCCCTTCAGCGAACAAACTGCCTCCTGGTACAGCCAGATATTTCAGATTTTGATTCATCAGTCTGGAATACCTGTTGTCATTTTTCTGCACCCCCAGACCTATGTTTTCATGCAGAGTTGAGTTGCTTAGTGTTGTTTCCATGTTGGCACTATGGCTTTTTGGCCACAATTCTTTCATGAAGACCACTTCTGGCCAGGCTTCTCTAGATAGATGGGTATACCTAGGTCCCACTGTGGTGATGGCACTGCTTGATACCTTCTGATGTCAAAGGAAATTAAGCATGATGTGTCTTTCATATGCAGCATTAAGTTTCCAACTACTTCATTCACAGTCCTCAACATTGCCCACATATTTGTGCTTCTATAAAACAGCTTGAACAGCCAAATTTTGAAATCTCAGTCTACTCTGAAATCTTTGCCTGGGCGAGACCTTGCTGGTGCAGTATCTTGCTCCTGTGTTCAGCTTTACCATGGTGTATGACCTGTGACATGAAACTGTCTTCCACAACCTCACCTTAGTAGCAGAGTTTTGCTATTCCTCACCTATCCTACACAGCTGTTTCTGTTTCAGTTAATGACTGCTTCAACCTACACATTAAATTGATTATCATTGGCACCTGCTGGTATAATGGCTTCACCTGCCTCTAATTCTACAAAATCCCTGACTTTGTACAAGTGTAAGAATTGATACTGGTTTGAAACCAAAAGGTTAAGTCACACCAAAGATTGATCTGATTTAGATATTTCTTCTGGTTGCTGAAAGAAATAAACAATTAAAACTATATTTTTGAAAGCGTTCTTAATTTACAGGTTTTTTTCACAATTATCTAAAACATCTGCATGGTACTATATGTCTCTTATGACTTTGACCCTCAAAAGAACCATTTCTGACATCTGGCGATTGCCTAATACTTGGTGAAATAAGATCCTCATTACTTTCTTAGGCTATAAAAGGAATGGAGGAAGAGATAACTTTCATATTTGTAAGATTGTCCTAGTATGGTAGATCAGACAGGAAATATGGCTAGATGAACTAATTCTATTTATTTTATTATTAACTAGGTTTTTAGCTTTACACATTAGAGATGATTCAACTGTGCAGATAGTGTGAGCACAGGATATTTAATAGATCCTAATTACCATACTGTACTTAAAACAACCTCTCCTTTAAGCCTCCATATAAAATATTCAGCAATGCTACTTCTTATATCATGACCATCTATGATGTTAGGGAGGTCAGGAATTAGATTTGCAGCTGCAAGCCTCATAATGGTTGAATTATCAGTGCAATACAGGGAGCACCTGTCAAGGTGTACAAGAAAGCTGAATTTGAGAATAAGATTTTTTTAAAATTATAAACTGAGCTCAAATACAGTGTTTTCAGAATTACTGTGTAGAATAAAAGATTCAAACAAAACTGAATATATATATTAAGGCAAAATTGTACAACCAGTAACATGAACTAAAAGCTATTATGCTTTTAAAATTATTACGCAAAAATATTTTATTAAAATATCTTGAAATCAGATAGTGTTCTCTCATTATTAAACATTTTTATACAATCCAACTTGCCCATGGATTTCAACAGTAGCTTCCTACAATTGGAGTGTGCAACAACTTTCTTGTGTTAATGGCTGCGCAACTTTGTTAAATCAAGAGGTGCACCTGCCTTTCAATAGCTGGTTGAAGGCCTCAATGCAAAGAGCATGGGGCCACATTAAAATATTTTGGAAAGTGGGTAGGGAATGAAAAATGAAATTAATGTGGCAGCAGCATATGTACACAAATAGAACATGAAGCAGTTTTTGCTTGACAAATCCAGAAAGATAAAAAAATGAACAAGACTGAATATCTAAAAAAAATAGGGGAACAGCAATAGATAAGTGTGTTGGTGCTGTACCCAAATACAATTCCCATAAATCTTGGCCATCTTCTCTCAGTTGTCATGCAAAGCATCTAGAAGGCATCAGCTTTCCTAATCCAGCAAAATTATCCTTAAAAACTGAGCTCCAACAATCCCCCTCCCTCCTTGGAAATTGACCCCACTTCTGGATTCCCAACTCTTAGGGGATCATCTTTTAGCTCTTCAAAGCATCTCTACGGAAACCTTTTCCATCTTATGATTGAACGCAATCAAAAAATATGTATGGATTCTAACTGAAGACACGCTGCTCAGCTTTTGAGGGTACATGTTTGAAGGTTGCTACATTAAACTACCAAAAATGTCCAATTAAAAAAGAGTGGCACAAGTAGTGGGTTGTTTTGGGGGTTTTTTGGTCTTCAGCTTCCACTACTTCCAAACACTGGGAGGAGGGAGGACTAAAATTCAAAATTTCCAGAGAGCATCAAGTTGCCTACTTCCCTGGTCTAAGCGCTGGTCTCCTTCTTTTCTCTCTCTTTTTTTTGGTTGGGGATCCAGTATGCTATGTGTTTTCCTCAGAGTAAAACCCAAATTTCACTTTCCAGAAAATATGTTCCATGCCTACATTTGTACACTCACCTTACTACTGGTGTCATCAGATACTTAAAATACAAGGTTTCGTTTTATTACATGACCCTGGGAAAATAAACAAGTTTATTTATTTATGAATAAATGTGCTTATACAGCATACCAATAAGTTGATACTTTCTTTCAGCAAATCTGTTTGGGCAGCTTTAGAAGGGAGGAAAATCTCCTTTGAATCCCACTTGACTCCTGGCAACTTATATGGAAGTAGTTACTATTCCCTTCTTGCCTAGACTACAACCTTAGAGTTTCCTGTTTACCTGTCCCAATTCTAATCCCTATTTATTTTTTTTCCAGATCAGTCAGGAAATCGACCTACCTAATTTAGAAGGGTAATGATGCCAATTGAGGTGCAGTGGTGAAGGCATGAGGCCAGAAAGTGTGAGATAGGGAGTTCAGGTTCTTTCTCAAGCACAAAGCCAGCTGAATGACTTTGGACCAGTCCCTCTCTCACAGCCCTAGGTAGAAGGTAATTGCAAACCATTAAGAAACCTTGCTAAGAAAACTGCAGGGATTTGTCCAAGCAGTTACCACAAGTCAACAATGATTAGGAGGTACCAAAAAGGAATCACTTAAGATCGTGCTCTCAGCTCCCCCCAGTATTTCAAAGAGTTAATAGCTTCACCCTGTTCATCTGACAGCTCTTACCGGAAAGCGACTTTCCTCCAAACTGTACCTGTAGAATCGCAGGCAGGTGTTTTTTCTAAAATCTGTTAAAATGCAAAGAAGCCAGGCGTACCCGGTAGCCGTGGTTAAAAAGAAAAGGCAAGATGGCGACCACCAGCCCGCCTGTTTTTGACGGAAATTGCAAGAGGCGACCGTCCTGACCTCCATCTTAACTTTTTGGACCCTATGCCGAGGTCGTCCTTGGGACGCTAAGGGACCTGGTGTAGATGGTTTCATATTCTGGGTTGCTGGCACTGCAAATAGCAATGCTTTCGGTTATCTTTTTTTACGCATCGAGGGAATTACAAGTAACCACGACTGTACAGAGTTAAGACAATCTTGTTTTATTCAGCAGAGCTCTGCAGCTGCAAAACTAAAGACAATCTGGTTTCTGGCGCGGAGCTGGCATTCGCCTGGCGCGAAAGAAATGTACAGCTCCTTTCCAGTTGGGAAATGCAACTAGCTGCAAGACGCTTTGATGGATTTAGGCGATGCTATGCAAAAAATAAATTACTTGGGGTCAGATTACAATTCTGGACTGTTGTCTGGGAATAAATCCCGTCGAATTATGCGGATGAAGTTGGACGCGGAGTATGGGGTATTATCACACACACACCCCCACACACACACACAATTTACGTGTTGGACTACCACTCCCATAATCCCAACCGGCCGAGACTATACAGTTTCAGAAGATCGGAGATGTAGTACAAGGCGTCTGGCCTGGAGGCCCGCAGCCGCTTCAAAACCAAAACAGCGAGAAACCTGGTCCAAATTGCACGGTTCAGCAGGTACCCGGACCTGCCAGGACACCCTTTGCAGCCCCGGCCGTCGTAGCACCGAAGTGCCCCTGAGCAGGAGGAGCTCTGGGCTAGACTTGCCCATCCCTCCGGCGGCATCTTTCCGGCTTTGAACCGGGATCCCTCCGAGAGCGTCTGTGTGAACGCTGTTGCCAATCCCGGAGGGACTTTCCTTCTGAGAGCGCCAGCCGCCAAACTGGAGCCTCCCTCCCGGGTCTCTCCTCAGCTGGGGCTGGGGCGCGCTGGAAGGCCTTGGCTGCGCTGCTTTCCGCAGGACGGTTCTCTCGGTTGTTGCATTGTTTGTATTAATACGAATATCTTGTTCTGTTTGTTTTGTCTCTTGGGAGCCAATAAAGCTGTGAAGTTTTTCTTTACACCAAATGCAGCTCTACGGGCGATCAATCAATGGGTAGTTTTTGGATAATCTGTGAGAGTGAGAAATCTAATAATGCAAGCAACTCAGAAAAGGAAAACAGTCTATTTTCTCTTACGTTAGCAGAGCCAGGACTAGAACCGCGTATGCAAGAAATTAGTGCACGTCTGGGTTTGTGTGTATATCCACGGGCGCGCGCGGTCCTGTACCCAGACACATTGCATGTGGCTATTTTTATCAACGCACAAAAAGCATATGAAATGTATAGCTTTAATCTCATATTCTACATTACTGGAAGCACACGACTAAGGTGGGTGGGTGGCAGGTTTCGGAAGGCAGAGAGGGAGGAGGGGTGCAGGTTTCAGCTGGCGATTAAGGGTGACAAAGGGAAAATCTCTCAGTCTCTCTCTGACATCCCAATGGCCCAATTTCTGCGGCTGGATTGTAGTAGCTGTGGCAGGAAGGTCTCTGCAGGCCGGAGGGACCACCCATTTTACTGAGAAGCGATGGGGCTCAGCATTCGTCTCTGCGGTCCCACAGGGATGGAACTATAGGGCACCTTATGCCCTGGGGTGCCCCTTTATTGTAACAGCTTTCCAGCGCGCTTTCCTCGCCAAACCCTTTTCCCTTTCTGGAAGCGGCCAGAAGACGAAAGTTTCGAGGACAAGGCTCTCCTCCAACCTGGCCCGGCCTAATAGGCCCGGCTCCTGAAAATTAAATTAGGGGCGTTAATCCGATTCCTGCAGGGTTTGTTTTCTATTAAGAATAGGATTTAGATCTGTTGTTAAAGATGATAATTGATACCCGCCCCATACTTTAACTTTATTAGACCCAGGATCTGGCTTTAGCACCTGTGGGAGATGTCATCACACACACACCACTTTGCGAGACACAATTGTTGAAATGCAGGGGAAAAGCCAGGGACCCTTTTTCAAGCGTGTTAATAACTTCGTGGAAAAATTAACCAAGCCACCAAACGACGCTAAATAGCTATGACCCTTCCAAATCCAGCGCTTTAAAGTCTTATAGTGACTTTTAAATCGGAAAGTTATGTGTAAACCTGAAACTGAAATAAGTGGACTTGTGCCTTGGAAAAGTTCCACCCTTCAACTGCAGGTGCCTCCTAACTTGCCAGTCAAGCCCCATTAAACACGGCAGGGTAAACGAGGTTGGGCATCCTTTACCCAGAAGTAAGTTTTCGGGCAACTTCTTAGTTGTAGGATGAAGGAAATCCACACGCTTGGCTGCCATTCTATATATAGCCTTTATGCCAGAGACTGGCCCCCATTCGCATTAGGTCTGCCTTGAAAAAAATGACCCAGAAGACCGTATTTTGGCACTCCTGGGAAGGTCTCGATCCCCCAGTCGCGTTCACTGCATCTGCTATGTCGCGGGAGAGGCGTCGCTGGATTCCCACGCCAGAGGAGATTGCGCGTGCTGGTTTGACGGCTTAATTGTGCCGCGGGAACCCAGCCAATTTAGAGGTGTATGACACAACAAGGCAAAACCAACTCCCGACGTGAAGCTGGTCTTTCCCTGCGCAACGGCTGGCTTCTCACGCGCCTACTCCGAGGTAAGGCCCCCCTCGAGTTCAGCGAGGATCTCTCTCCAGGTAAAGGGGCAGCAGGGGCTCCAGCTAATCAGGCTGGGCTGCGAAAGAGCCCCAACCCCGAGCCCCCACTCCCATTAGCAGCTGGCTGGCAGCCGGAGCCCCGCTTTCGACGGCGATGAATTGCGAAGGATCGCTGGAACCTTGTTTTAAAGTCACGGGTAATAATACAACAAGTGAAGCCACAACCACCCCCGTGACTCTGGAGATGACAACTGAAAATCCCTACAAATTATTTAATCAATGAAGCGTCTAACACAACTCTCACACTTCCCGGTCGCCTTGTTAATAAATGTAATTTGAGGTAGATTTATTAAAGAGGCGGAGCGGCGGGGGGAAGAGAGCAGCTCAAGCCGCGTTAGGCGCCGGTCGCGTCTCCCAGATGCCTACGGACCCTCGGAATGAGGTGTTAAAGAGACAAAAGTGACCCATACCGCCTTTAAAAGCACAGCATGACCATGGGTTTTATCTAACCCCCCCTTTTACTTCTCTGCAAACCGCCTCCCCAACACACACACACACACACACACACTTTGCGGTTTTTTTTTTTAAAGATGAAACTTCTCTCCAACTAGCTATCACCCAGATTTAGTGTGAAAAGTAGTGTAATTGTAATTCACGCCATCAGGGTCTATGGCTGATAGACTATCAGCTGTTCTGTAGTTAGGGGAGGCCGCCTTCTTCCTTTGCTTTCTCTCTCTCCTTTTTCTTCCCTTGGAAAGAGGAAAGCTGCCAAATGCTCTGCGATACCTCCAGCAAGCTAATCGGATGCCAAAACAGCAGCTGCACACATATGCAAATTGGCAATTAATAATATAACATTCTGGGTTGGGGGGGGAAGAGAAGAAAGAGAGAGAGAGAGAGAGAGAGAGAGAGAGAGAGGGAGAGAGAGAGAGATTTAATATTTCCCCCCACCCCCCCCAAAGGGAGGTGGAAAAGAGGAGCTACCTGAACGTGTCTAGCCTTCCCAGTACCTGGTAAACTTGATCTGAATGTCGCGCAATTATAATGAGCAACTGGAGAAAGAGGGTGAGCCACCTTGCTCTCTTGCTGGCCACTCTCTTTCACACCCTGGATCTGTGTGATCCTGCCGAGTTTGCCCAGCTAGAGAGTCCCAGCCTTGCTGGGTTTCCAGAAAGGAATCTCTCCAATTAGCATGGCTTTTTGTCTAAAGGAAGGAAAAGAATTCACTGTACAATTGTCTGCCTATAAAAGCAGCCTTCCCACTAATAGCCTGCTATTCCTTCTATGATACCAGAGTATTATTATTATTATTATTATTATTATTATTATTATTATTATTATTATTATTATTATTATGTCAATCTTCGATGAGATTCACAGCCTTTGGTGCTGGTTGGTATCTCAACAGCTTGAGTCCTAACCAAGGACCTAGGAACTGTTAAGGTAACGTGGGAGGATATAAGCAGTTCCAAGCAGGGTGGCCCTTTGTAGAGTCAGAATGCTCAAGTCCGGATTATTATTATTATCATCATTATCATCATCATCATCATCATCCTGTGGTTAATCTTTGGTGAGATTCATAGCCTTTGGGGCTAGTTGGTAGCTCAACAGCTGGAGTCCTAACCAAGGACCTAGGAATTGTTAAAGTAAAGTTTAAGGATGGTTTTTTATAGAGTCAGAATGTTCAAGTCAGGTAAATTTAGAATTCCCAAAGAGCAAGGTAGCCCTTTAGGTATCCAAGGGCTCCAATTACAATTGGGACAAGACATGATTCGCTTTTTCACTTTTATTTCCAGTAGCTTGTCAGCTCCAGGCCCTGGTTGTCTAGCAGAGGGAGCTGAGCCTTTTAGCTCATTTTGCACAGAATGCCCAGGAGCCATAGCATCCAATGGAACCCTTTTTAATCCGGCAATGGTTCAGCTGGCATAAATTTCATTTTTTTCATATTCACCATGTTTGAATGGGTTGTGGAGCAAATTTTATCTGGCCCTTCACCTAAGACCTGTCTGATATGGTTGCACCTATTCAACAAAGCCCTTAGGATAACTAGAGCGTGCAAGTCCCTCCACCACAACAAGGTAAAGCTCCTCAGAGGGGTTATCATTATCATTGTTATTACAGTATTATGGTTCGTTGCACAGTTGGTTAATAACAACAACAATACCCTGTTTCCTCTAAAATAAGCCCTGCCCAAAAATATTGCAACACAACAGCAAGCAATGAGGTAACAACATTTGCTGCCTCCGGCACCTCAAAAATAATAAGACCTCCCCAAAAATAAGGCCAAGCGCTTATTTCGGGGATCAAAAGAAAATAAGACCCTGTCTTATTTTCTGGAAAAAGAACAACAACAACAACAATAATAATAGCACAGTACCATGTCCAAGAATTTTACAAAACACAATTGCAGCTTCCTGTAATAACACCGGCGGAACTGCAAAAAACTGCGCTACTCGGAACATCCATATATTTTAAGAAGGTACTTGGTTGATATCTAGGACTTTGGCAGCAACCCGTATCAACCATTAGCATCAGTCAATGGAATGTGTGACACATCTTTAAATGTTCACTTGACTGAGTTTCATGCTTAATAAATAAAAGTAATTATTATTATTATTATTTATTCATTAAACATGAAACTCAGCCAACTGAACATTCAAAAATGCATTACAAATACCATTGACTGGTGTTAACAGTTGATATGGTTTGCTGCCAGTGTCCTAGGTATCAATCAAGTACCTTCTTAAAATATAAGATGTTCCGAGTAGCGCAGTTTTTTGCAGTTCTGCTGGTGTTATTGCAGGAAGCTGCAATTTGTTGATGTATCTTGTAAAATTCTTGGACATGGTGCCAAGTGCCCCAATGACAATGGGTATCACTATTGCATGCTTCATCCACAGCCGTGTAGTTTCAATGGCCAGATCTCAATACAGTACAGAACTCCTCAGAGCATCTCAGTAATTGAGGATCCTATAAGAAGATTCTTGCTAGCAACCTGGAGCCAAATTGTCTTGGACTTTCACTCAAAAACACCTTGGTAGATATTGCAGGATTTTTAATACAATTCTCCCAGAGACCAGCCTGGTCGCTGAGTTCTTCACCCACTGGAACTTCCAAAGAAGGAACTAAGGCAGCCCCATCTATGTAAGCTTCGTTACAGTAGTCAAGCCTGAAGGTATTCTGATTTATGCACTACCGTTCTAAGACCATTATCTTCCAGGAAGGATCTGTAGAGCTGAAGCTAATAAAAGGCCATTTCCACCATGTGAAAAATTAGGGGAAATTCAGATGAGAAGTGTCCCTAAAGTGCAATTGTGATCCTTCAAGGAGGCAGGGGTGTGCGCGATCTATTTGTAACAGGGAAATCTAGCACCTCCCTGGCATTATGACACTTCATAATGAGCAGCTCCTTATTATCTGGATTCAGCTGCACTTTATTTATTCTTCCACCCATTAACAACTGCAGGCAGGTTCTCGAGGGAGCTGTCATTAGTTGCAGCTATTGCAGAGAAATAGATTTGGATGTGTCATCAACATACTGATAGCAGGCTTTTTCCGGTGGCTTCATCTACATGAATGAAAGACAAGAAGGAGAGATAGCAAGACTTACTGAGGGGTATATATACATACATACATACATACATACATACATACATACATACATACCATAAAAACATACATACATACATACATACATACATACATACATACATACATACATACATACATACTAGCTTTGGTTTCAAGGAGTGATTTTCTCCAGGGAATGCCATGTGAAGCTTGTGTGAGAGATAGAACCAGAGCAAACCGGCACCTTTCATTTCTTTGAACTCTTGGGTGAGTCAGAAAAATTAAATTATGATGGTCAATGACATCAAAGATATTGAAAAGTCAAGAATAATCAATAAGAGTCACATTCCTTCTTATAATTCCTAAACAAAGATTGGCCATTGGGCTGATTGGTCAGTCTCAACTTGCAACCACTTGTGAATTGATTTGAAGATGAGAAATTAGCACTCTGAACTATTTTAATATTTTTAAAATATAATTCAAACTGGACTATATGCCCATTTTTGAAGAGGCATTTTTTATCCAGGCTCTATTATCAGTTGTTTAATAATTGGTTATTTGAAGGCATTTTACTTTCCCTCAGAGCAAGATTTACAATGTTAACTAAAACATTTCTTTTAACTTGTTAGTTAGAAATGCAAATTAGATTGGACAAGAATTATCTATTTTCAGGAGACATCAAAAAATTAATTTAAATCAATTATTACACATGTTAAAAAAGTACAGCCTAATAGGCTATAACCAATTAGGTATATAGCTGCTGCAAATACTAAAAACCTAATGAAGTGAAAATCCTCTTCAAAGTATTTTAATAGAATCAAAAAATACTCTCAAATAGTATAAAAATTGTTGTCTTTGAAAGGAATCTTAGGTCTCAGTTCCTGAGCTTTATATCTGTCAGTTTCCATTTGGCTAATGATTTAGTTTTGTCCATCAATAATTAAAAAGTATTTAAAATCTTATTTCTAGAAATAGGTCATTTAAAATCTTGCCTTTAGAAATGCATCATTGGAATCTTCTCCAACACTTATTGGTAGTGTCAGTTCTTTTTCCCAATAATGTTCATAAATAAGAAGTATATAAACATAAATTAACATCTGTAAGCCACCTGGAGTCACCATGAGTAGTTGGGCAGCCATATAAACTTTCTTAACACATAAAAATAAATAAAATAAAAAAGAATGTATTCTTGTACAGATCTGTTGTCCAAAACCCATGCCAAACAATGATGACAAATGTTTGTGGATGTAGAAGAATGGCCATTTCTTTAAATAATATGTCTCAATGCAATGAAGTCAATGAATGGTATAATCGAGAATTTCTCCATAAGGTTCTATGGCAAGTCACAGTTTCCCTAAACATTTATTTGGCATGTTTTATTTGACAGTGTTGGGGAAATCACAGCTTGACTCAAAAGCTCCAAAAGACCTCAATTGTTGAGCTATCTCTAAAATATATCATTTAATTTCATGCATCTTATTCAGTGGTGGGATTCCAAATCTTTTCCTACTGGTTCTGTGGGAGAGCATTTTGCACATGCACGCACACGTGGCACTCAAAGACCACCCTCAATGTTGGTGCTGGTGAGCTGAGCTGTTTTTACCTCAGCTGAGACACAGCAATCCGCTCTACTGAGCGAATCAGCTGATGTAAAAAAAACAAGAGAATATAGGACAGGGAATGATGGAGGCAGGAGGGCGGGGCCAACCAGGGGTAGTATTTGCCGGTTCTCTAAGCTACTTAAAATTTCCACTACCAGTTCACGTGAACTGGTCCGAACCGGCTGAGTACCACCTCTGGTTATGGTTCTTTATTTTAACTTGTCATGCAAATGTTGAGCCTTGGTTTTTGCAACCAATGTCAGATTTATATATCTTCTTCATGTCTAATACTTCTACATTAGTCTTGGGCTTTGGAACTCAGTTTAATGCATTTTGGATAAAATAGCTTTTATCTAATCCAGATATGTGTAGAATAATGCTGCTTTCCATATAACTTCTTTGATTAAATTTAGTAACCACTGCAGCCAATCCTGACTCATTTTGCTGCTTCTGAGGAGCCAAA
>JAPKID020003133.1:0-12623 GCA_026931265.2 Tropidonophis doriae
CTATCTATCTATCTATCTATCTATCTATCTATCTATCTATCTATCTATCTATCTATCCATCCATCCATCCATCCACCCACCCACCCATCCATCCATCCATCCATCCATCCATCCATCCTTATATAATGATTATGAAATATATCTGCACATTATAATTTAATGGATAGTCCTTTACATAGGAACTCTCAAGGGAATGAGAAGGGAGTAACAATGTGCCAAAGGGAAACCAAATGACCAATCTATTGTAATGAAAACAATTAAGTCCCTCTATTAGAAATTTCAGATCCGTAACTTAATTTTCTACAATATACTGCAGTTTTCAATAATACTAAATCTTGGGATAAAGTTTTGTCACAGAGATTGGCAAAGCTTCCAGTGCATTGCAATATTTTCTAAACACACCATTAATTTTTCCAGCGTGTATGTATCTATGTGTGTATGTATGTACAGTATTTAATTATTTATTTTATTTCTATACTTGTTCATATCAGCAAATGACTCTGCAGAAACTTGAACCTACAGACTCTATGAAGCAACTTACTAAGCCTACTAAGCTAACTCACTAATCTTTGTAAAAGAAGCAGTCCTGTTCAATAATGCATAACCAATGCTTTGATGGAATTTGCAGTGTGGATAATAATTTAAGTTCACAGCAACCTTGCCATGCTTTGTATTCTTGAAACAATTAACTATGGTTTGTGTTTTCTCACCTCTGAAAGGTTCAGGTTCAATCTTTTCACTCTTAACATTATAGAATATACAAAGCACACATTTTACTCCTTAGAGAATCCCCAAATGTTACTTAGTAGCTTAAAAAAACGTGACAACGTATCAAATCTTTACAGATGACAAAGACTTGACAATTCTCAGCATTTTTCACATTCTATAAAAAAACCTTTGTAGCACTCTGTGTGTGTTATATGTGGGGGTGAAAGAAAGATCAGTATAACTGCACCATTTTCTTAATTTCTCCTACATTCTTGGCATAGAAAATCCAGTGACAGGCTTGGTGGCGAAAATATACAGCATTTGGGATGTAGGAGTACGCAAACTGCAAAGTGAAAAGGGTAGGTCAGCAAAACAATGTTAAGAGTTGATGAGACAGAGCAAGGAATATTCATCACCCATTCTATAACTCTATTTTTCTAAAGATCTGATTTCCCATTGCCAAATCCAAGTTGACTAATACAGGTAATTCTTGACTTACAACAGTATATGTAGTGACCGTTCAAAGCAGGAGTGGGTTCCTGCCAGTTCTAATCTCTTCTATAGAAGAGGTTCCACAAATCTACAGTGCCATTTAGAATCGGTTCCAGTTCCCTCCCCCTGCCCATCCTCACATCATCAATATTAAGAGTGAAAGGAGGAATTCTGGGAGTTGAAGTCTACAAATCTTAAAGCTGTCAAGTTTGAACACCCCTGGGGTTTTTTTTCTAGAGGGTTAGGGGTTCAAGGATCTTGTAACTTGAGAGCTTTAAGACTTGCATGCTTCAAATGCCAGAGTTTCTAAGCCAACATTTTTGTTGCTGAGCAAGAGCATTGTTAAGTGAGTTTCGCCACATTTTACAAGTTGGTCACGTCCACCCAGTTACATGACTGCTAAGCCACTCCCACTCAGTCACATGGCCAGCAAGCCACTCCCACAAAGCAAGCCACACCTACACAAAGCAAGCCACATCTAAAAAAATTTGAAACCTACCACTGGTTCAAAGCTACAACAGCACTGGAGAAAAAGTGGCTTATGGCTGTTTTTCACACTGAACAACCATGGGCATCCCCATGGTGATATGATCAAAATTCAGATGCTTGGCAACTGATTCATATTTATGACAATAACAGTGTCCTGGGGTCATGTGATCACCTTTTGTAACCTTCTGACAAGCAAATTTAATGGGGAAGGGATAGTCACTTAACAACCATGTTACTAACTTAAAAACTGCAGTGATTCACTCAACCGTTGTGGCAAGAAAGGTTGCAAAATGGGGTAAAACTCACTTAACAAATGTCTCACTTTGCAACAGGAATGTTGGACTCAATTGTAATCGTAAATTGAAGACTACCTGTATCTAGCTGGCTATATATTACTTATAATCTTGAAGAGGATTCCAAAATATTTCCAAACCAGTAATCCTTCTCCACCCATATGTTGAATATTACCCTAAACTGCTCAAATCATAGCATAGGACATTTATGCCATTTTCTGAATTATTTTTCTTTTTAGAGTTCAAAAATTACTAACTCGTGTCTTTGGCACACATAGTTTGGTGATAGATATCTCTGTCTTCTACGTTAGGAACCTTTGCACAAACAGAAAAACAATTTTCCCTTTCTTCGTTCACTCCATTCACACAAATGACATTTGTTTATCCATTGTGAATCTTGTCCTTTAACTTATAACATTTAGTAACTTTAAGAAAATGTTTTTGGTACTCACCTGACTTTCTTGGCTGCTATTTTCATTACCCATTTCAACAGGAAAATATCAGAGCCAACTTTTGCATTAAGAATATCAGCTGAAACAAACAAGCAATCATCAGGAATTTTCCAATAGTGAGGGAAAATAGCAACCCAAGAAGAAAATAACCTGTTCTGCGCCTCCCTGAACCTTCCTCTCCACAGAAATTTCCCCCAAGCCTAGCAGGCATGTGCTTGAAAAGATAGCTTTACATTACAGATCTAACTTCTGCCAATCATAATTTTGAAGTTCATATTCCCATACGGAAGAGGGGAGCTATTAGAGACACTTATAGACTCATGACTACATTCAGGATTTAGAGTCAAAACAAACAAGAACAAAGTTGGGCCCACATCATTTTAAAACAAGTTTCCTCTTTATTGCAAAATTAATATAATTTATTATATTATATAAATATAAACCCCCTTCCTCCAGACAACAAAGACTATCATCATGTGTCCTTATCACAACTCTACTTGTTCAGCTCTGTTGGGGAATATAGTGAAATGACATACTTTTGACCACACCACCAAGGGGAAGAAGATGAAAGTTGGAATCTTAAATGAATAGTTTTGCAAGATTTTTTTGGCATGACTCCTTACCAGTACGGACTCCAGGCAATGTAATGTCTTAAGCCACCTCTGTTATTACGCATATGTAGCTTATTTGCTACATATGTCATTGGCAATATGCAAAGGCTTCATTGGACAAGGCTAGAAGCTAAGACCAAACTGCTCCTTTACAATAACAATACACACAGGTTAATTGCTCCTTCCATCTCAAATTGAGATGTGCTTCTTTCTCCTATTTATGCAATATAACAAGATTTTAATTTGATTGTTTATGTATAGGTCAAGAACCTTATATTCTGTTATAGTTCTTCATAACAGTTATTTTAGTACTTGTTTTTTGGGAAAAAATCTAGCTTATCAAAATCTGAACTCTTGAATGACTGTGTGCAATTTTTCTTGTTCAGTATCAGTTGGAACAGGCAGACACAATAGCTGGAAATTCCTTCTGATAACAAGTTTGTGAGAAACTAAGGTTTTCCAGGTATTGAAGTCTGTAACCAGTGCACAATGTACATGGAGATAAGTTTGATTTAGCAGTAAAGTGATATACATTCAAGAGTTGGGAGAATGGCCATTGAAATAGTATGAATATGTCTTGGAATTTAAAATAGCCTCATATTTGAAACACAAATTCAGTCATAATTAAATTTAACATGGAATCTGTGCTTGGACTATGATTCCAAATTCCACAGACTTCTACCACACCCAAAATCTGGGCTTAACTTTTTTTAATCATTCACCTTGAATGGTTCATTAAATAAGGATATATTTTTATAACTCCATTAAAAAAAATCTATAACTTTTTATGCTGACATGATTCATACCTAGCTGATTCTGTTGATACTAACTTATTAGCATGATTTTAACAACCTATAACTTTAAAATTACATGAGGATTAGAGAGGCTATATGGCTCCTTGCCAAACAAGAGAATAAATCTGCTGTGATCTGATTTATGAAACAACTTTGACCCCATGATCTCTCTTTAGAATCCATCATCTAATCAATGGCTCTTGGGTTATGCTCATATGGATTCTGCTTGCCAAAGACTGGACTGGCTACCTGGTTCTTGGAACATTGGACTGAATCTGATCTATCACTCCATGTGGTCCTGTTAAAGGCAAAACCATTTACACAAGCCTTAGGTTTGTTTTCTTTGTCCACTATTACCTTGAGTAAACTAATAATTTCTATGGCAACTATTTTTGTACATGTACAATTGAAACAGAACAGAAGCAGGACACTCTGAAACGTTTCACCTTTCCACTTAATTCATGTAGAATTTTGGAAAAATACAAAATCAGGGGGACAGAGATATTAAGTGAACAAAAAAGCAGGTACGTGCCAGTTATGGATGCTATATTGAGAACCCACTAGATAGAAAATGATCAAAGCATATAATTGTTCCTGAGTTCTTTGGTCACATGCTTTGTTGCAGCTATTTGTGAGTGAAAATTAAATATAGAATTCACACTGCCATACTAGCATATTGATGATACTACTGCCATTTCTCCTACTTTAAATTTCACTGTTAAATATTTAATCCAGAGAGTGTGAATCTGATAGAAAGGAAATCCATGGCATATTACTATAATTTTTAAGCAATAAAATTGAGCAACCAAACTATTCACAAGTCAAACAGAAGCCCTAACATATTATTAGCATTAAAGAGTTAAATCTAGTCCAGAGATAACTTTTGGACAATCAAGTCAATTATCTCATCAAAAGATATACGAATCTTCATCCAGAAAACCATAATTAAAGCAGCTATAGTTAAATGCAATATATGAACCAGATCATAGACTTAAACATAGTATGTCTTATGTGCTAAATGATTACTTCATTTTTTATTCCAACCAGAGCCAAAACTTCAGCATCTAATTCATTCCCATGTGATATATGAATATGTATGAAGTCGATGATTAAAGTTCATCTCTTAATGTATATTTTACATCATTCACTATGTTGCCATGCTTTAGAATGTTAACAAGAAACTTCTCCACCTTTGCCCGAGGCTGAAATTCAGGGCTTACTGCATTACAGTATAATTTTGTTTATTGAGAACATATTCAACTACCTAGCATTGATCCCGCTCCCAAGTGAAGTATGAATACACTTTCAGCCTGCAAGATATTTGTTTCATTTTAGTTTTGTATAAAGATTAACTACATGTGACAGTGTCAAATATAATTATGTGTGAGAGCAGAATATATTGGATGGGAAAAGGTTTGTATTTTCTCCAATCCATTATATGATCTTTTGGAAGTTTCTTTTTCCACATCTCTGTTGCGGCTCCTTCAAGTATTTCTTGGGGAATAGGTAGCGAAAATACTCTTAGTTCTTGTTACTTCTGTGGTCAGGTATTTTAGTGATGTACATTTTCTGCTAGTAGTATCCTAATGTATGTGGTGTTGTTTTTTCTTTTGTTCAATTGCTTCTCAGAAATTGCCTGGAAAAGTCTTTGCTGTTTTCTTGGTAAGGTTTTTTAAATTTTTTTGCCATTGCTCCCTTCTTAGACTGAGAGAAAGTAGAGTGAAACTAGTCCAAGGCCTTCATCTGTTAAATATAAAGCCAAAGTCACTCAGCTGGCTTTGTGCCTAAAGCAGAACTAGTATTCATGGTCTCTCAGCTTCTAGCCTGGTGCCTTAACCATTGCACCAAAATGGCTGTCAATGTATATGTTTCTGCATTATAACTGACAAGCAGTATACTGTCTCTGACCTACAAATATGGTAGCAAATATAGATTTTGTTGCCATTCAGAAATCATTCAGATTCTGGTAATCTGGGAGTGGTAAATCTACAACTTTTACATCACTGAATTTCTCTTTTATCTAAATAGTTGGGCATTGTCACAATTTAGATTGTTCATGATGGGTCACTGTGAACAATTTTGCTTCATGTAAAAAAAACCCCCAACAGCCTGTTTTTATAGTATCTAATTTGAGACTAAACCAGTTTTCATATTCAGTTGGATGATGGAGATAAGGGAGAAAGATTTGTACTTTAATAAATCACACTTTAAGCTTGTTTTTTTTTAAATTTATAAAACTTAAATTAGTTAAACTTCTGTAGTTAAACTGTGTGAAATATGAACTAGTAATATGTCAAGCTTAGGAGATCTACATAATGATCCTTTCATACCCTAAATATTAAAGCGATATAAAATTCATTTCAGGTTTTTCATTTGAAGGTAATTAGGTATCAACTTCATAAACTGGGTCACCAAATTAAACTATCAGCATGGAAGCTGTCAATTTAATTGATTTGTTAAACCGAATCAGTCTGATTTTCCAAATTGACTCAAATTATCAAATTGTATGGAATTAAATTCAGTTTACTACACACATCTGTTTAAATTACATTCCAGATCACTTTAGTCCTTTGTGCAAATCGAAATATATTTGTGCTTTTATCTCTGAGTAAGGTCTTTACCTCTTAAAATAAAAAAAAACCCAGCTAATACCAAATCAACTTGAAAAACTTTGTTTGCGCATATAGTATAATCTGGTTAAAATGAGACTGTCATTCAGTAACTAACTATAAAAGGCTGAGTTAATACATTTCTATAAGGTAGAAATCATGGCTTACCTCCTATACTTCTAGATTGAGAAAAGGCAGCTATATCCATAACAAATATTATTATGATTGAACACAGTCAAGCTAGTATCAGACACACAGATAAATAGTTATGTTGGAATAAACATTTAGGATCTATAATCAAAATAGTAGTAGAAATAGCTAGCATTCATTTCTGAGAATATTTTCTCTGTTCAGTTCTTGCAGTCTATCTTGCAATGTAAAATGCAAGATTCTTTGGACTCTTTCACTCATATTCTAACACACTAGAATTAGAATACTGCTATTCTTTTAATTTACATATAGAGCGATCAATTTTAGTTTCCCATTCTAAGTTTAGACATGACACTTTTGAAGCATGTTGGTTTTATATAATTAAAACCACGTAAGCACTGTCTTTCCCAAGTAATGCTCATCTAAATCTGAAACCATCAGAAAAATTGATCTCATGAGAATTTTTAATACACTTACATGGGGGGAGATATAGTTTGGATCCTTTCTGGAATTCAAGCACTTCACTCTTTTCCAGTTATAATGCTTCGGCCAGCTCTATCTGTTTTCCTTCAGTGATCTGAATCACATGCATTTACCCTTCATTTAAATGACCCACCTTCAATTAAGCATAACCTGTTGAGCAAAGATGGTGACTCCACCCCAGGTACAGAGTAGAATTAGTCAGTTAACACACTCAATAATTGCTACATAAAAATAAAAGTGAGAAATATTGTTCCTATGAGCTAGGATATTTGGTTACTTTTCTATATTTTACTTTAAAAATACCTCTGAAACCTATGAGCTTTATGGCGAACAACTTTTAACCACACCGAGATGGACAAAGACTCTCCTATGGCCATAAACACTATGTATCTCAGAGCTGTGAACTAATTCATGAGAAAAGACAAAAGCTTTATTTTACACAGGCATTATATCTCCTGTTCATTGTAGCATGGACAAAAATGGAAGACCAGCTAAAATTTGTTTCTCATGCTACTGCTTTCAGAGAATTTACGCCTGTGTCTTCTGAATTGCAGTTTGGTACTCATAAGATAAATTCATGCAGATCCAGTAGGCGTGCTTGAAGAACAAGGACAAAAAGAGAAAGAGTTTCAAGAAATCAATCTAACCAGGTCATGTTTCAGCTGTAGGCATTTGTGGAGAGTAAACAATAATTTAAAAGCTAGTTGAATGACTAATGTCGTGCATGGATTTGTTTTTCTTTTAATGAATTCGGCAATCCCTTCAAAAATGATTATCTTTTGTTTTGCTTGCTTTTGTCAAACCTTATTTTTTCTGCTGGAAATGACTTCCTGGTGAGTCACATTGGAAAGATGGAATATAAAAGCTAGAAACTCACTGAAATGTGTTGATGCAAAAAGCATGGCACCTGCTTTACTTGGTGATTTAATAGCTATTAATAACATTTAACATCAGCACAAACGAATCAATGGAATCTGGACAAATCTTGCTTGCAGAAACAGCCAACAGATATTTGCAGACTGGGAGGGGAACCCACATGTTATGGGTGTGCATTTATAATCCCTGGGATTACAGAGCCAAAAGTAAGCAGCCTATTGACTGAATTTTGGCAGTGTAATTTTTCAGCTCAAACGGGAGAAAAAAAGATGGAAAGGGGAAGAAGAGGTTAAAATACTGCCATTCATGTCTTTAAAACTATTACCAAATCCCTACACTGTTTATTCAAATGAAAGAGGCAATCCAGTGAAACCTCCTTCTCTTAGCCAGCCAAGAGATTTGACTGCAATTCCCCCATGTTTTACACAAAGAGATTAACTATGATTCTTCAGTGATGTGATTTATACCTCACTGAAAGCCAAAATGTGTACAATTTGTTTATATTTAATTTAACAATGAACCTAGTAGCCACTGTGATTTTTAAGCCATGATCTATGTCTTAACATTTCTTCAATTTTGCAAAGTATGGTTTCAGATGATTTTGTTCTCTCTCTCCTCTCCCCCCTCCCTTCTTCTCTCATCAGTAATGTAATGCACCCAAGCTGTACCAGATATCAATTGTGCCTGCAAAAATAACACAATTTGTAGAAACAAAATTGCAACTACATAACTCCATTGATCTGGGGAGTGATATTTTATTTGAAAAGAAAATCTACTAGCAAATCACATGATTTTTGCATGCTCTGACATGTTCTTTCCTTATCACCGTCTCTCAAGATGCTTCCTAGTGTTGTCTGATATGAATCAATTAAACAGATCAAGCTTTTCTTTTTGACTTCTTCCAGAAAGAATGTTCCAAATGTTACCAATCAAAAAGCTTTATCTTACCCTTCATAAGACTTTTTTCTACTAGAAAATGCATGTAGGCAAATTATTATACTTATCTGCAAAATATTAAAATTTAGAATGCAGATAAGATGAACATTCACATATATATTTGTTTGAGCAATAACTGAAAGAACAATGAGCTACAACTACTATGCAGTGGAAGGAAGATTCAGATCTATGTCTGCTCCAGAATGTTTGGAAGTAATACATTCATGGCCAGCTTAAGATGGGAAAATGCTGACACTCTCTTCCCTAAAGCTGTTGGAGTGAGAATCATTAGGATAAATTTCTTCCATGTGACTTCTTCCACGAGGCTAGCTTAGAAAACATAAGGTAGAACATGTGACCAATGCTGCTTTGCCCAGTAATAAAAAGGAATAAATATCTAAAACACAAAAGAAATCAATACGGTTACCCTCTTAGATCACCTATGGCGAACCTATGGCAAACCTATGGCACGTGTGCCACAGGTGACATGTGACGCCATTTCTTAGGGCACGTGAGGCGTTGCCCTGTCAGCTTCAGTGCAAATGTGTGTGTTGGCCAGCTGATTTTGGCCTTCATTTTCAGCCGTTTGTCATTCTGGAGGGAGAAACACAACCTAATACGCAAACCAGAAATTCAGGAACAGATTTCCACTTTGCACGTTGGGTGAAAAACTCCCCAACATGCAAACCGGAAGTCGGAAAACGGGCCATTTCTGGTCTACAGGTTGTTCCTGGCCCTCCCCATGTTCCTAGAAAGCCGTGCACGCATGCGCAGGACAGCAGGGGGGTTTCACGGATATATTTGCAAGGAGCACAGCACATTAAGTTATGGGGTGGGCACACAAGCACATATGCTCGTGCTTTTGGCACACGAGACAAAAAAGGTTCACCATCACTGACCTATGTGATTCAGATGCCACAAATTGCTTAATAGTAAGGCTGGTCCTGTATATAGTTTAATGCCTTCTTCAATTTTATGAGAACTGCTTATCCATTATTGATTCCCACATGACTGGGAATAACTTCTAAATAAGCTAGCTTGCATAGACCTGCTCTGAATGTTTAGGGAAAGGTAATAGATTTCTGGTTGGCATTACCTCAAACGTCATGCAGATCATAAGTTTTAAAATTCCTTATGTAAAAAAATAAGTATTTCTTATTCCTTGCAGACAACACAATTTGCTTTTTTGTCTCTGTAAGAATTTGTTTTTTCATTGCTTTGTTTTTCTTCCTATGTTGAGTGGAAATTGCCAATGTCATGAGTTTATGGTTCTCCAGAAACAATTGAGTTGGAATTGTCTGCTATTCCAATCAAATGGTGAGGTACATCAGGCTATCTCAATCCTGGTTCCAGAACAACAGTTCAACATTCTTCACTTACTTACAGTAATTATAACTTTCTTTCATACTACAGGTCTCACCAATTCATATCTGCCTCATCACTGTGCTAAAGGAATAAACTAATTCTTTTAGCAATCAACTTCCAGAACATTGGGATGTATAATTTCCAACCATTCTAACCACAAATTGGCCATGTTGGCTAGAGGTGATGGAAATTATAATTTAATAATTCATTTATTTCACTGATTTGGAGAAATTAAACAAAGGCTGTCAAACCAGGGTTCTGAAAATCTGCATGTCCATTAAACTGAGGCACAAATCTCTAGTAAAACCATGTAGAATGTTAGAATTTTGTATAGAATCAATGAACATTGCTTTAAAACAAGTTTTTTAAAGCATGTCCATTCAAGTTTGAGAAAGAAATTGCTTTTTCCTTCTCCAAGTAAGAATGTGCAGGAAAATGTTCAAAAGTAGTCTACATTTTACTTCCATGTAGCATATGTACATTTTTTTTCATTGTATATTTAGCTTTCTAGCAGTCTACAACTTCCCTGGCTTTCAGATGTTGATTACTATATATTCAGAGAAAAAATCCTGGAAGAACTTTCCATTGATATGCCTATTTTACCCAGGCAGAAAGAACAGCCAGGTTGGACCAGTGGCGTCCAACCTTGGCAGCTTTAAGACTTATGGACTTCAATTCCCAGCTAGCACAGCTGCCTAGGGAATTTTGGAAGTTAAAGTCCACAGTCTTAAAGTTACCAAGGTTGGTCACCCTTGCTGTAGATCAGGGGTGTCAAACTCACAGCCCATGAGTTGTATGAGTCATGTGTTAGCTCTGCCCCCGCCCGGTTTAGCGAAGTGGGAAAAAGTTCTGATACATCCTGTGACACCACAGTGATGACGCAAGTTTGACACCACCATCTCATGCCACCTTATTACAATCAAATAAGTTCAAGACAGCCACCAAAATAAAGTTGAAAACATCCTAAGAATGAGAATGAAAAATAGCTTCTTCTTTTTTAAGAGACAAAATCAGAAGGAATTTAGTTACACCCTTTCTAACTAACCAATTATATAAAAAGCCATAAGCTTTTATGAGGTTTTCATAAAATTGGCTACTTGGAAAATATGCTATCCAACTCCTTTTGATTTTTATCACCATAGTCTGACACAGCTGTCCTACAGATTCCTGGGGAAAGGCATGGTCAGGAAATGAGATGACACACTTTGGCACCATAGTAACCGAAGGCCAAATCACATTAGGGCTCTTTTCCTATAAGTCACTTTCTGACAAGTATGCAGATAATTCCCTCCTCCATAGCTGATTCATTCAGATGATTTCCTGGCTACATAAACCTGTTCCTGGACAGCTTAATCAGAGATGATTATGATTGCTGGAGGATGGAGCTTTATCATTTAAAGATGGGTGGGTATTGGTTCCCCACGAAGGTCAGTGTTCCAAGATGCAGTGACCTTGGGAGTGCTGGTAAAGACAAAAACATATTTTCAGATGGAAAAAAAGAAAAGAAAATGATAGCCATTTAGTACTTACTGTAGGAGTTTTGTGTGGTTATTGTGGTATACCTCCTTTAAATAACACTGTGTACATCATTTAGACAGAACAAAAAGTCATTTAACAAAGCAAGGGACCTTGTGGTCTGTGATTTATTGCTTTAATGTCATTTACTAAACAACATTATCACACTTTCTAATTGGATCATGTGGGTTATTTAAAAGAAAAAAAGCTTTAGCGGGACTTGTGGGATGGAAAGGGACAAAGCCAGCTTCTGTTGTCCCAGATGGCACAAACCTTTAGTGTTTCAAACATAAAATCTAATCTGCTACTCTAATAACAAAACTAATGTGGATCGCATTTCCTATACCAGACCAGTCTAGTTCTACTAATAGCTGTTGTTACTATCAATCAGTCATAAAACAAGTTGCTAAAAGAATCAGGCCATATCTGTTTTCAAAAGCTAAACATATTTAAGCTTGGTACTTACTGACCCTCACATATGTGATTTCAGATTTCTCACATTTTAGAGGCTGTAGGAAATGTAGAAAGGAACCACACAGATTACAGAATTTGAGGGACATTTATTGTAAATCAGGAGTGTCCAACCTTAGCAATTTTAAGACTTGTAGATTCAACTCCCAGAATTCCTTAGACTGGCTGGAGTTGAAGTCCACAAGTCTTAAAGTTGCCAAGGTTAGATACCCTGTTGTAAATATTACTAGTAAAGGGTTTTTTAAATGTTATTTGTGCACTTGAAGCAGGATTGAGCTGACTGCAGGTTTATGGGATCTTTTTTACATTTACATTTATTAAATTTATACCCCTCTCCCATCTCCCCGAAGGGACTGGGGCGGCGTACAGGGAATACTTA
>JAPKID020003134.1:0-12620 GCA_026931265.2 Tropidonophis doriae
GTTTTAAATTTTCCCTGTACGCCGCCCCGAGTCCCTTCGGGGAGATGGGAGCGGGTTATAAATTTAATAAAATAAAATAAAATAAAAAAAACAGTATTTCATTTTTTATCTAATTTTCTGGAAGCATAAGGAACATAAGCAACACTTGTTATCGCTTATAAATTAATCTGGTTATAACCTAGATTACTTGTTTATATCTTAAGTAGAATGGTTTTTTAAAAGTTAGGCTATTTTCTCAAATGGAACAAAAATGAATTACTGAAGTATATTTTCATTGTCTGTCAATACATTCTGAGCAAAACTAATAAGGCCACCGAAGTATGTACAGATCACATTCCTGTAATCTTGTAGTTTAATGAACTGTAGGCAAATGTTTAGTTAGCAATTAATATCAGGTGTAAATACTTTCACTGTCCTTAAGGATTAGCTGTTTTAATAAATACATCAGAGAATCCATTCAGTATAGGTTAATCATTACCCAAACACCATTCCCTCTCAGGAATTTCAAGTTCACTTAAATCTGATAACTAAGCAGCTATTTCTTTGTTAATAAAAAGTAATGATTAAGTTAAATATCTTGCAGACATCCTATATGTAAAATAAACACTCATTCAGCCCCTGGCAAAGAAGGATCCTAATTATGGGATTGACTCAAAAGATGAAAGACTGGTTCTAGTATTAACTTGTGTAAAAACTGGTTAAGAGAAATACTGACTTTATCAAATCTCATGGCTGAAATTAACACTTTCTTTCCTCTTACCAGAGAATAAAGCAGATGTACCAGTGTGTGCACAATAGGTAATTGTAAGGAATAAGAAATCTCACAGCATGTCACATCCCCATTTAACTTGTCCTTTCTCTTAAACAAGGAAGTGCAGTTCCATGATCTTTCAAGAATCCTACACAAAACATACTTCCTCTAAAACCATTTGGTATAATTAGGCAGGAAGAAAGGAAAAAAAGTACAGGTGGATATTCCCATGGAACTTAAAGGTAAAGGTTTCCCTACCCAGTCATATCAGACTCTAGGATACAATCTTCATCTCTGTTTCTTCAACAAGGTAGCCAGCGTTATTCAAAGATAATTTCTGTGGTCACATTGCCTGCATGTGACCGATATACGAAAGGAGCATGGAAATTGTACCTATTAACGTACTCACAATTGCATGCTTTTGAACCTCTAGGTGGGCAGGAGCTGGGGCAAGTAACGGGACCTCACCTCATTGCGCAGAGCTCAGGTCTCGAACCACTCTGTCAGTTCTCCATCTGACAAGCTCAGCATCTTTAAGTGCTGATGCATAGCACTCCATATGGAAAATAATCTGTATCTGAAATGTACATTCATCTAAGCACTATCTAGTCTATGTGAGTAAATATTTAAGAACCAGCTTGGCTAGTTCCATTGCCACTGCCATGCTTTTAGTTGCAGAACAGCTGATCATTGGTGATCATCTGGTGATTTCCAAGACACTTACAAAAAGCAAATGCAAACTCAAAACAAAAACCAATAAAATGATCTAGCCTATGACTTCATTAAAAAGGGCATTATTTTTTTCTCTACACCAACTTTTCTATATTTGATAAACGCTAAAAATAAAAAATATTTTATTTGTGTAATGGAATGATGAATTGTGATTTTTATTCATTAGATGTCTGTTCAGAAAAGAGGCCCAGTCAAAGGGGAAAAACACCAAGAAGCATCTTAAAATAAATTATAAAAAGACATTGATTAAAAAAAATCCCTTAAGTTAGCTAGCAATAGCTATCTCCAATTTATGAGTCTGGTTAACAATAAGATTACTAAAAAGTATTTTTGACTGCTGGGGCCAACAAATTAAAAATGCAGCTTTCAAAAGGTTAGTTTTTCTGAACACGCCCAAATGTCGTTTTTTGCACAGAATAAAGTAATTTTGATATTTTAAAAAACTGGCTGGGGTGAACCCAAACTTCGTTAAAGAAATGCTGATATAATCAATTCTGAGACACAGTTCATTAAGTAAGTCTAGAAACTTGTTTTGTTTCATATAATATACTGCAATCAGTATTTGTGGTAAAAAAAATGAAATAACTATTCCCATCCCATTTCCTTGAAAAATAAAACCAGAAATAGAGGGAACCTAAGAAGATTCCTGGAACAGAATTTATTAAACAAATGTTTAAGGGCCAAATTATGGTCAGCAAGGAAGCAGTTCAATTCCTTTAATCAATATCTTAGTGTATACTGATTTGGCATCTGCCTCTATAGCCATATGTGAAGTTAAAAGTAATATGAGAATGCCTTCAATATCACAGTTTTAGATTCTCTGTTATAAAGAGCAGAAACAAAATAATTATGTTTTTAATAAATTTGTATTTATTATGCAAGCGCAATATTTCATCTCTAATATCCCTTGAACAGACTTTCTGCCTATTGGCTCTGACCAGACAAAAGCATTAGCTGTGCTCTAGGCATTACCATGGTTTGTCTGGACATGAAGATGACAAATTACTATTGAGATGAAATGTAAATGGAAAGTTACTTTAAATCTTATTATGAATCCTAATTTAAAACAACAACTCCATTCTTGAAAGGCTCTTTTTAGGCGTATGCATCTTCCAAATGTAGAAATACGTTATCCATATTTCATCTAGCTACTTTATCTAATGCTGAAAAAAATGACTCAATATGTTCTGCTCTGGTATAAATGTTATTATATTTGATAATGTTAGAGAACCATGTTTCTTTTAAAAGTAGAAGTAAAAACTAGGTTGGCATTTGATGAATATGTGATATTTATAGTTTGTTTCCCTTTTGTTGTTGTTTTGGTCTTTTTTTTAAAGTTAGTTGTCGATTCGGGATTTAAAGTATTTTCTGTTTTTGTAGTTTTAATTTTAGCAGTGATCTAAATTGAATGCTCACATGAACCAAGAACTTATTATTCTCCTGAAATGGTAATTGTGAATATACAGGTAGTCCTCAATTTACAATCATTCTTTTAGCAACCATTTAAAGTTATGACAACATTGGAAAAAAAGTGACTTACCAATGGTCCTCACGACTGTTGCATCTTCCCCATGATCACATAATCTAAATTTGGCTGCTTGGCAACCAGCATGTTGCCATTTGTGATCTTCCCAGCGGGCTTCTGACAAGCAAAGTCAATGGGCAATGCCAGTTTAATTTAAAGACTATGTGATTCATTTAACAGCCACAGTGATTTGCTTAATGAATGTGACAAAAAAAGATTATAAAATGGGACATGACTTATTTAACAGCCACCTAACTTTGTGATGGAAATGCCAATCCCAATTGTGATCATAAGTCAAGGACTACCTGTTCACTTAGTGAGTTTGAAGTTGCAACAGCACTGAAAAAGTGACTTATGATCATTTTTCACTCATAATGACCACTGCTACATCCCCATGGTCACAAGATTTACATTTGGATGCCTGACAACTGACTCACATGTATGATGGTTGCAGTGTCCCAGGGTCATCTGATCATCTTCTGCAACCTTCTGATGTGCAAAGTCAATGGGGAAGCCAGATTCATTTGACAACTGTGTTACTAATTTAACAACTGCAGTGATTCACTTAGCAACTATAATAAGAAAGATTTCCCCATCATAAAATGGGAAAAAACTCACTTAACAAATTTCTCACTTAGCAACATTTTTTGAGCTCAATTGTAAATGGCGGACTACCTGTACTTCATGCTGATTCATATTTTTACTTTTTTAGTCTAAATTTGTAACTAAAATTATATTTATGTGCTTTTTCTAGGGTTTCAAATTTTTGAAAATCCAGTACATTTTATGCATATTATATCTAGCAGAATATGATATACAGTATTCAGAAGTGCTTCCTTTATTTTCTGCAGATTTATTTGATCTTGATTCCATTTCAACATATGCCACAGCATTATTTGCTATTACTGAACGTTACAGAATTCAGTGTTTATCATAAATGTTTACTCAAGAGTGATTTCTCTTCTTTTGCCTTTTATTCTCCTTTTAGAAAGTCCTTTTAACTTCCTGATGGCCTTTTTACAATCCACAACCAGCTTTTTCATGAGTAAATATTTAAACCATAACTCTGTTTTAAAAGATCTACTGATGGAGAGTAGATGAAAGCAGCTGAAATTTATAGCTAGCTAGGTAATAATCAACTGCTATCAACATTCTCTGATCGTTATTAATGTTGCTATCACATTATATGATCATAGGATTTTAGCCTGGGAAGTTTGTATGGATCACATTTAGCATTCAAGAGCAAACAGTAATACACTGTAATATAGGGTATCAGCGTACACTTTGGAGAAGTTCTATGAAATTGAACATGCTTATTAAACATTTCTAGTTTTGTCCACATAATTATTGTGCCAGTTTTATTTACAATACACTACAGATTCAAAAAACTGGAATAAATTAGTTAATTTGTGAAGCAATTTACCCAGTATTAAAGTATTATAAAACAGATTAATATCAGTATTCACCAATACACATAATTACGTACAGATGTAGGGAAATCTTCAAACAACATATTTCGACTTGAGAACAGCAACAGGTTTCATATTACTAAGTCCTGATCGTTGTTCTCCTTAAGGGATCTTTCATTAAATGATCTAGTTTGAAAAGCTACTGTTTTATTTTTCCAATTAACAATATTATTCTCCACAATATTCCGGACTTCACAGAGTTGTTAAAATGTCTCTTTCAATTTGTTAAATAATTAAAAATCTGTATTTCTGCTAAAATTGAGTTTTGTGATCTTAATGATATACTTCATTAATACTAATATACCTCTTCCTCACATTTTGTTCAGCAAAAAAATATACTGGCAGAAAATTTATTACCCTTGTTGCCAGTCCTTAACCTATCACTCAACAATGCTGCCAAATTGGTTGTCTTATTTACTATTAACTAGAATGTTTTAAGTCAGTCCCCAAACTTTCCAGCTTAGCGGCCTGGGGGGATGGGAGGGAAAGGCTTCTGTGTGAGTGGCAGGCGCATGCATAAGCACATACAGCTCCATTTGTGCAAGTGGTGTACATGCATGTCCACTGCTCGCACAAATGGAGCTTCGGGTGTGAGCGAGAGCACCTGCTGCTTGCGCAAATGAAGCTGCGCAACACAGATGCATTCGGCCACCCCTTATGTGGTTCAGTTATGAAGCACAAATGCAGCTTCACATGTGTGCGCTCATCCACCACTTGTGCTTGTCTGGTTCTGAATGGCCCGTGGCCCGGTAGTGAGCCGTGTCTTGAGAGTTGGGGACCTGTTTTAAACAAAGGCACAGGTAGAGTCCATTAATTTTGCTGTTTTCATTTTCCATAAAAATAACTTCTTGCAGGTACTTCCTGTACCTATCATCTATTAGTCAGGCTACTAATGTCAGATATAGTAATAGTACTACATTAGGCTTAAAAGTAGTATGACTTAAGAGTTGCCATACCATGAAAACCATGCCATACCATGCACAGACCTCACCTCACCTTCTTCTCAAGAGAATATAGGCAATTTTGTTTTTTTAAGGGGATTTACAAAGTCCACAAACATACGGAACTTCTTCAGAATTACACTCTTTATAACTCTCCAGGGAATAATTATGGACATACAGGTAGTCCTGAAGCTATAACACCAATTGGGGACTGGGACTAATGCTGCTAAGTGATGCAGTGGTAAAGTATGAAATTATATGACCGTATTACTTAGTGATAGCAATCCAGGCCATCCAGGTTGTCATAGTAACCAGGAAAATGCAGTTTACATCATAAAAGTTCTAATACTTTAATATCAGAAGCACTTACAATGTGGTTCATAAGGAGGAGGTGGATCACCACAAGGAATACATTCCATATCCTGAAAGCCCCCAAGCTTTGTCTTTCTATAAAATCTGGAAGACAGAAGAAAAATATCATATTTCTCATATCTGAAAAAAAATCAACTCAATACAATTGCTAATGCAGTCACAATTGCTAATAAAATCAATAAGACTATTATTGAAATAAGATGGGATCATATAAAATGAGGTTAAGCAAGAGGTTCAGGTAGTGACAGTCTTCTGATGGGCTAGGACAATTTAATGCTTTATTGGACAGAAAAAATAAGGGCAGCGGTGAGCACAGCAATGAAGAAGAAGGAGCAGATTCATATCAAATGCACAAGCATGGGCAAGATTTTCCTTTTTCTTAAGTTTTATGAAGATATTTTTTTAAAATGATGAACAGTACTATACAGAGCTAACTAAAATGGCACAAAAAGGTGTGCCAAATTTTGGCAATCATAACATTGCAATCCATTGCATTCGGGGGGAGGGGGGGAGGAAGGTTTCTAGGCTCACTTCCCCCATAAATCCTACAAGCCTTTGGTGTAAAATCCTGAAGTGAAATTGGAGAAACTTTTTGTTTTGTCTTCATTTGTTTTACTATAGCTTGTTATTACTCACTGCTACTTTTTGCCCTTTACCTCCATCTGTTCAATTGGAAATCTGATGGGGAACTGCACTTGCATTTGCTTGAATGCCAGTGCAATTTTTCATATGATTTGCAAAATTAATTTATAAGACTCTTGGATCATATTGAGAGGTATAGTCACACTGAAACCAACATAAATTAATCCTTCCCCCCCCAGATTTCCAACTCATCACTGGAAAGTCAAGGGGGGGGGGCTATGTGAGCAATTCTTCCTCCGCCATTTTTAAGATCTCCACATCTCCACCTAAAATATGGTATCTCTATCTCTCCTTTATACATATCTGAACAATGTGCACTGCACAATGGAGTTCTGAAGAAAAGGAAGTTCTGCTTTTGTGAGATGACTTTTCATTTGAACCCCCTAAGAGCAAGACTTCAGTATATAATCACCTATCACATCTGGAAGACATGGCAGAAGAAAAATCTAGCAGACTGACTTTGATGTAATAGACTTAACACCCAGGCCAGTGGACAATTTTCCATATCAATTAACATCAGTTGTATAATTAAAATTATGTAATGATGTAAACTGCATCATTTCTTTAATAAAAATAAATGCATTTACTATCAATATTATAAATATTTATATCAAATGGACATTTGGAAGCAAGAGACATTCCCTCCTCTCAATTTAAACCATGAAAGCAAGTTTTCATTGCAGTGTACAGAAGCAATTTGACAACCTTAAGTAGCAGAGCCAGCCTAAACTGAGAATACAAATTATTTGCAGTCCTTCATAATTCCTTCTATAACTTACCCAGGCAAGCAGTCTCCACAAACAGCATTGCTAATGGCAGAACAATTGCTTTTCTGAAATCGATTTACTGAAGCACAGTCCAAACATTGTTTGCATTTTTGAAAGCCCCAGTCCTCTTTGAATCGGTTTGGCCTGCATGTCATGCACTGGGCATCCTCTCCATATCCAAAACCGCATTCCTGTGGGATTAACAAACACTACTGTGACACTTCCAAAGACATGAATAATGGGAAGCAACAAAGATGAAATGAGGTCTCAGGGTAATTATTTCTGAAAATAAAAACTTTCTAGAGATAAAATAGTCTTTTCAGCAGTTTCTAAAGTTCTGTCCATTGGCAATAATTCCCTTTACTTCTATAAGAAATACTAACTTATCCACTTTATCACAGAAACCCTAGTAGTTGAATGAAAAAGGATGTTGGATTCCCACTGCTACATTATTATAAACGTATGAAAATTGCTGGCATGTCCATCTTTAAACTATGCTACAATGTCAAAGTTTAGAAGCTAGCCTGTGAAGTCCTTCAAGCAATTATATGAACACCCCAAAAATAATTTTAATATAAACTTGCTGAGCTAAGTTGAAGGTTTAGATGATCAACAAAAATGCTTACAATTGTTATTTTATATAAACAATAGAAAAAAACTATTTTCTACGTTAAATATAATGCAAAATCTTCTTCCCCTCTCCCCCTCTCATATTCTGCAATACATGGGGGCTCACATAAAACTGTACATAATCAAACAGAATATCAGAAAATATAATAGGAGCATAAAATTCTATCAAGTAAAAAATGTGGGAAAACTTTAAAAAAATACTAAGATAATCCTACAGTTCCTGTAAAAACTGCTTCCTAATAGGAGCTGTTTACAAGAGGGGAAAATAAATTTGCCCAATAAATAAAAATAATCTATTGTTAGGAAATTATCATATAGGCAGATCCAGTTCTTTACAGAGAAAGATAGATCAGCCTGGTGTTCTGTTACTTGTGGAGTGCCACAGGGCTCAGTTCCTTTTAACTTCTATATGAAACCAGCGGGAGAAGAATCTATCAGTATGGGGTATAATATCGGCAAATTGCTGATCACATCCGAATGAACATCACCCATTTGCCAGTGCGGTCAATGTTTTGATTCAATATTTGAAGATAATTAGAATCTGAATGAGACGAATCAAGTGAAACTAAACTCAAGCAAAATAAAGTTGTTGTTTGTCCACTGAGATTCTCACATGTTGTCTTTCCAGAAAGACAACAGATGCTAAGGGAGAAAACCCAAGACTTGGGGATCCTTCTGGATTGCTAGGTACTACTCAATGGGCAAGTAGAAATCATGGCCTGCTGGTCGAGCTTCAGCCTTAAATGAAGCAGGAGCACAGTCATGTCTCATCTATTAACAATGTACACAAAAGGAAGCTGCTTTTTGCTGAAAAACATAGCAACGGGTGCCGTAATTTCTATGGGACATCATGAGCACAATAACCCTGCATTGTGGCCCTGCATTGCCTTAAGTGAGATGGGTGGCCATACAAATAAGATGTATGAAAGAATGAATTTTAATCCTTAAACTATGAAAAGACCACTCTAGTAAATAATATTGCAATTTCCAAAAAAGTTAATTTACAAATGCTTTTTCAGTGCTATATGTAGTGGAGAAATATATTTAATAATTAAGAGAATAATTTTCAGAATTTTATATGAACATACCTTAGATAATTCCATTCCCGGGCCACACTGTTCGCACAATATACAGTTTCCACCATGATCTCTGTATTCCTGCTCTCTACACTCTCCAGTTTCACAAATTATAACGTTTAGCTACAAACAAAAGAGAAGCAGTTAAGATTACATTGTTAAAGAAATGAATCTTTCAAGAATACAGTCCTATACATACTCAAAATTTGCTCCCAAGAAAATACATAGCTACAGAAATATACTTGGAAATGCTATCAAAGTTCGGGAGCATATATAACTGGAAGAGGGTTTTTGTGGGGGGAGGGGGGGGGACACAAAAAAACCCACAGGTTTATACTGCAAGAATGGGTGCTGTATAGTAGTTAAGTCTCAAAGGTACTTTTTCAAAAGGTAAATGGTCTGTTTTTTCGCTGAGGAAGAACAAAACCAAGAAGCTTCATCAGTTGGGATGGCAGGGGATGCTTCTTGGATGAGAAGCGAAATGTTTTGTTCTTCCTCAAGGTAAAAAGCCCAGTTGCCTTTTGAAAAAAGCACTTTGAAACAAGCCATGACCTGAATTGCTGAGAATCTCCACAGACATACAGTATATTAGTTAAGGTAATGAACTTGAATAGGAGAGACCTGTGCTAAAATCCTCATACAAGGATGACTTGGTGCATTGGGTTACTTGTGTTATCTCAAGGCAACCTATCTCACATGTATATTGCGGAGATGAAATTTTGCCATTTTAATAACCACATTGGGGCTTCAAAAGACGCAGCAGCTAGTTTACTTATGTACCACCCCTCCACATGATTTGTACAGATTGCTTTGCATCTGCAATCTTTAGGCAACTCAGAAATCACCCATGCTTATATTATGATGATAGTTGGTCACAGAGCCAGCCAGATGTTTAGAGTGGATTTGTCAATTTTATCTACCTATTCAGTCCTTGCCAAGAACCTGGTATAGGCAAATGTTATTGTTTGATGACATTAAAGTTATTGTTGCAGAATGTAAGCTGCTCCAAGGAAAACTGTCTGTGGTATTGAAGTTATGCTCTAAATGTTTTGGGATTGTACCCGTCACATATAGTAATACTACTGGTATATTTTTGCTTTCTTTTGCCATAGTCGTTCTACTTTTATTTTCAGATTTTTGTATTTTGTGATTTTCTTCAGTTCTTTCTCTTCTCTTCTGCTATTTTCACAATTACCACGTTTTTTGTCTTTCTCATCAATAGTTGTATGTCTGGGGTGTTGTGTGGCAAGTCTGTTTGAATTCTGATGTCCCAGAATATTTCAGCCTTTTCATTTTCTATTACTTTGTCATTTTGTGGTCCCATCAGTAGTTACTTGCAGGCAAATTGTATTTTTTGTAAATATTCCAGTACAACATTATTATGGTTTGTTGCACAGTCAGCCAGATGCACCATTATTATTACTATTATTTGTCACAGAGTCAGCCAGATGTTTAGACTGGATCTGGCATTTTTTCAACCTGTTGAGTCCTTCCCAAGGACCTGGGGATACACAGTTGTTCTTATTGTTTTTACACTAAAATAAATATATATTAACTTAACTAGCTTTAGGTTAATGTCACCTTGTATTAATTAACTTGATATTGATCAGATTAATCTGATATATAAACATTGACATCTGGTCAGTAAGTCAACATTTATAAAAGAGTAATTCCCTTGCTGCAGTGTAAGCAAACAATACAAATAAACTTTGTAGTGCTTTGCATGCTGGTTTGTAGTCATAAAACAACTATCCATTTGCTTAGTTTTGTGATTGCAAGAACATTTACTAGTACAACATAGTACAATACATAATAAAAAAATGTTTATCTACTTACAACATATATCAAAAGTATCAGCAATCTAAAGATGAAATATTGCCACTCAAACTTTTGTGTATGCATTTTTCCTTTAAGAAAGAAATAGACCTATAAACAAGAAAACATTAATTCGTGAGGTTGTAAAGTGCACATTATGCCTATGGCATATAATAAATAATACACAGTAATAATGTTATGCCTGGATTTAACGTCTGAGTTGAAATTTCAGTGAGAAAGTTCTCATAACCACTATTAGAATGCTATTTAAGTATTTACTAATAGAGGAAGGGACAAACCCATAATTTTTAATAATAGTAGAAAAATGAAGAGGACAGAAACATTATTTACCAAAATGTCAATGTGGTTGTTTAAAATATATTAACTATAATATTTTCAAAATAACTTGACTACTTTGCAAACTAGCATCATATTATATTTCCTAATTTAGTTTTAACTACAATTAAACCAGATTAATTTTCACTATTGGAAGAATGATTTAAAACATGAATATATAAACACAGACATTTTGATTTTCTAATTCAAAGAACTTTTATTAAACATTAGGTTTCCACCAATTAAAGACATTTCAAGTAAACTTATTGATAAACCCTTTCTCTCTAATAAAACCCTTGTAAGAGAAGTTTTGAATTTGTTTAAATCAGACACCAGCATATTTTATTTAAGATCCTAATAGATACGGAGGCAAAGACAAGTCTAAAGAGGGAGAGTATAGTCTTCTATAGATGTATGCAATTAATAGTTTTTTAATTATTTGAGTTAAGCATATGTATATAATAATATGATTAGATATGTGAGCTAATGAGCAAATATGATGTCATCTTAGAATTGAAACAAGGGGCTATATTTGGAGCCCTTATATTCTTCTAGCCACTATCTAATGCTAGACATTAGTTTCCAGCAAAATTTATTATTTCCTAGTACTCTAGTTAGTATTCTTGCTGTTAGCACTTTAACTACTGTGTTACTAAATTTAACTTTCTTTGTATCTGAGTTTCCTGGCATGCAATTGATATATCTGATCTTAGCATTTGTTTTTCTGGAAATAAACTCAGGCTACGGGTTTTTGCTTAACTCCCAAATTCTAATTCACTCTCCATAAAGTATCAGTTATAATCTGAAGTCACTGATTGCTAAATTGCTGGCGGCCCCCCACTTCCTGCCCCGCCCCTTCCAGGAGTTCCCCCGTGCTCTGTTTTGGCACTCAGGTAAGTGCAGGAAGGCCTACTAGGCCCAAAAAGGGATGTGGGGCTGTGTGCAGCGTCCTCTGTCCCGCAGCCTGTTTTTGTTCCCAGAAGGCTGCAGGGAGACCTACTAGGCCCTAAACAAGGCGTGGGCCAGGATGTGCCCGCACCCTGGCCCATTTTTGCCCCCAGGGGGTGCAGGAGGTTGAGTGTTGCCAGTCACAACCCCTGGTCACGCTCACCATGGCCATGCTCACCCAGCTGGTCATTAGCCCAGCTGGTCATTAGCCCAGAGAATCAGTTGTTGAATTATTTGAATCCCACCACTGATCAAAAGGTTTACTTTCTGAATATCTCAAAATAGAGAGCATTATATGTACTGTAAGAAAGAAGCCTAATTTATGTCAGGTATCAAGTAAAATAAATAAAAGGATTTGGGGGCCAAAATGAAAAGTCAAAAACATCTCAAAATATTAAACTTCTTCTATAATGTTACTAATAAGTCTACATCGATTCAGTCTCTTAATTCAACCCCCCCCCCTCCCCAAATTACCTTGCTTTCAAATTGGGGAAAAAAATATTTTAAACAACTGCAATGATATGTGTAATGGCTAAATCACAAATCTTTCTTTCTTTCTTTCTTTCTTTCTTTCTTTCTTTCTTTCTTTCTTTCTTTCTTTCTTTCTTTCTTTCTT
>JAPKID020003135.1:0-12619 GCA_026931265.2 Tropidonophis doriae
TCCATCTTCCATCTCTTTGTTCTCCGCACTCCCCTCCATACTATCCTCAGTGGATTATGATCTGCCCAGTCATTTACACCTATCACTATATCTGATACCTGGTTTCCTAGATCTACTGTCATCCTGGAAGATCGAGCATCTTCTTACCACTGACATCCTTTATAGGATGGAAGAATCACTGGGAACATTAATGTATCTTAGGAGAACTCCTTCTGGTTTAGAACAAAAAGCTTTCATTTGCTTGCTTGCTTTTTCTAAATGCCATATGGATATTTGGCTGCTGTTCTGGGCCAGGTGTAATGTGTCTTTTTACTCACTTGAAGAAGACAACTAAGAATGCAGGTAGTGGGCCTGAGTGAGACTTTAGCGAGCAGCAGGAAACAGGAAAAACTTTGAGAAATGTGTGTTCCAATCCAGGTTCCTGAACATGCTAGATTTTCTTCACTCATGCTCCTTGTATTGTTTCATCTCTAACCCATTGTTTAGCACTTGAAGATGTGGCCTCAGTTGACTGTATGGTAATGGACTGGTGGGAAATTTTAGGAGAAAAATAAAAATGAGCAAGAAGGATAAATGGCTGCAGAGAACAACATGGATATCCTTGAAGCAAGAATTAACAGGAGGATTGACACCAGATAATCAATAAACAATATTATAATCAAGGAACTACTAATTTAGGCAAACACGCAGTAAGTAACAGCCTAATCAAGGAACTACAAAGGAGAAAAAACCCCACCAATGCTGACAAGGCAAGCTACTGTATATAAACAGAGAGCAGACTCCACTCTCTTTTAATACTGAAGATGCTACCTAGTCTGATTACAAAATGTCAGCAAGCAAACAACCAATCTCAAAGAGCACCAAGGACACTACAGGTTGACCATTGTTTTGGGAAAAGCTGTTTATTTGGTGAATGCTAATCTTTTCCAAAGTTTTTAAATTTTATTTTAATCAACAGTCATTACATTAATCAATATACATGCATTCAGGTGTATTATGTATACATTAATTCAATTATTAGCACTTTTTGCTTGCTCTGCCATTTTTTGCATCATTGCTTCTGTCTAGTATGCCAGCACAAAGGCACATAATATTGATCTTAGCTGACACACATGTAACATTGATTTCAACTGAAGTTGACAATTCTAGCTTGAGAAGGCAGAGAAACTGGATTTTTTTTGTCTGTGAGATTTTTTTTCCTGTGTTCACTTTTTCTTTGGGACAGGATCATCTTAAATTCTGGATATACTTCCTTTTGGATAAATCCTGTATATATCATGTGAGCAGTGTTGGGCTCCTGGTGGTAAAAGCGTTTACCTCCCATTTGGAATATGTTGCACTATTTGGTTTCCTAGTTGTCATATCTCTACTGTTGTAGGCAAAGCAGATTGATCTGAAGACCAGCTACTTACTTTAGAATCTCCTGCTTTATTTTAAATGAGGAAACAGAATCTCAATTTGTGTCTACTTCATATTTCCTTGCACTGGGTAGCGTGAAGGAAGGAGTTTACAAAAATAATTTTTCATTGGGGGAAAAGAGGGATTTCCCATTTCTGGAATAGTGGAAATATTGTCAATGTAGATGTCCGTTACCTTCCATTTCATGATGCCAGCAGAAACTAATGGAAAACAAAGAGAGACCTTGAAATGCCCTTGAGCTAAACAGCGATAATTTCCCATTTTTACCATGTTTTTGCAAAGATACAGATAAACCACCTTGAAAATCTTCTATGCTAATCCCAAACTTCTGAAAATTTTTTTAAAGATGGAAATATAAAAGCCTGCAGAATAACTACCTAGCTTTCCTTCTGAAATTTAATACAGATGTTTTATTTGCTGACACAATCCTTGTGTATGTTTCACAGTAATTTATTCTGCAACTCTTCCCAAATAAATGGCAAAAGCTCATCTTGGAAGAGAGCTCCGCCTCACAGTAAGTTACATAAAATGCCTCAGCTGATCATAAACCATAAGGTTTGTTAACATTGTACACCTATATAATATATCTAGCCTGCTAAACTGTCAGTCCTCAACACAGCAAAGCAATAATTATAGCTTTCATTAAATTATGCTAAGAAACAAAGAGTTGTATAGCAGGCTTCAGTGAGTAACATTTCTTGCAGCATCTGTGAGAAGCAGGAACAGGGAATTTTGCTGCCCTCATATTTGTCTCGCTTTCTTTTATGTTCTTGCTAGTCAAAATAGCTGTGGAGATCCATTAACTCTTATTATACATCACTCAAAGGTTTTTGTGAATTTGCATGTAAGAAAAAGAGAGGATTAAATTTTATGTATGCAGCATGTAAATTCATCTTGCTTCAGGGTGATTCCTGCTTGCAGGATGTTGTACAGCAGGGGTCCCCAACCCCCAATCTGTAGGCTGTTTCCAGTCTGTGGTCTGTTGGGAATCGGGCTGCACAAACAGTGGGCCAGCGTGTGAATGTCCATTTATGCATATACCGGAATAGGTTGTGTGCGTGAAACCATTCCCTCCCCCTCATTACCACCACTGCCTGCCACCACTGCTTTTGATCCACAGAACTGGAAAGGTTGGGGACCACTACTGTATGGTATATTAAAAGAGAATCCATGGAAACATTTAGCATTTCTGTAGACACTCCTGGTCAATTTAGACTCTCTCCCAGGGCTAGAATTGCCATGAATTAGAAGATTCTATTGGCAGAAACTGCCTATAGAATCTTCTAATGAAGGAGGGGTGCCATTTGGTCCATACTAGAAGAAATGTCTTAGGACAGGATATTAAAGATTCAGCTGAAGGATCAATGAATATACAAATACAAACAATTGCCCAACACAATGTAGTAATGTGACCATGGGGATTATTGATCTTATAAGTTCAAGGATGGATTTTAAGTAATTTTGGGGGTCCATCATAATCTCATCATAACATGTCATTAAGCAAGGACTACCTGTAATTGCTGCCCATTCTTCTGTACAATGAAATAATAATAAGAAAATAAGGACATGAAAAGCAGATGCATTCAACAATTCTTGAATGAATAAAAGTTTGTACCAAATTATGACATTTATGAAAGCCATTGAATACACTATTACTACTACTACTACGACGATGACGACGACGATGACGACGACGATGAGTTTATTAGAACTAATTTGCAAAGATTTCAGTGTTGGTACTATATTTTTGCAGCACAGTTTGTGAAATTATTTTTCACAATTTATTTATTTTTAATTCCTTAATTCATCTTGGCAAATTATTTTTCCCTAATTTTGATTAATACATTGCCATTTAGAAGGTTTTCTGCTTTTTTTATACAGATTATCTTAAACATGACAAAAGCTAAAATGTGGTTTTTTTATGGAGTTTGACATTTAAGAAGTTGAAATGTCATTATTCGTCACATTTAAGACAATACATGTTACAATTAAGTTTGGCTTTGTTCTTTGGAATTTTCGCAATACATCATGTATAATTTACAATGAAAATGGGAAGTACAGTATATTGGATTTTTGTTTGTTATATATGTGTGCATATTGTGAACCCATTTTATGATATCTGTCCGGGCTTAACAATTAAAACAATGCATACGTTAACTGCTGTGGAGAATTCAATTATTTTTCTACCAAAGTAAATAGAGAAAGCAGAAATTATGGTGTTCTTACACAGTGGTCTTGATGCTATCGCAGCTATATCTTGTTACAAAATATTACTATGCCTATTTTTCTACAATAGTTACTCTTCTCTTCCAGATGTTAAAGACTGTGAACTTTCTGTTATCCATCCACTATTTTATATTCCATTATTTATCTCTTTTTCAAAGCCTTTTCTTAGAATTATAAGAGCCATGGTGTCACAGTGGTTAGAATGCAGTACTGCAGGCTGCTTCTGTTGACTACCAGCTGCAAGCAGTTTGGCAGTTCAAGTCTCACCGTCTCAAGATAAACTCAGGCATCCATCCTTCTGAGATTGTTGGGGGAAATATGCTGACATTGCAAATCACTTAGAGAGGGCTGTAAAGCACTGTGACGTGGTATATAAGTCTGCTATAGCTATTATGTCTAAAGTCAACATATTTTATCTGTATCTAAAAATGCATCATGAAAAAAAATGAGGACTTCAATTTAAGCATAAGAAACTGGTGGCATCTTTGAATGACTCTTGGTCATGAGATGTGTCCCCTTCTTCAGGGAAGAATACTGAAAATATTGACAACATGGATCAATGTGGATCGAAGCACATGAAGGCAGGACAAGAAGCAATGGATGGAAAGTAATCAAAGAGAGTAGCCATCTAGAACTAAGGAGAAATTTCCTGACTGAACAATTAATTAGTGGAATGACTTGCCTTCAGAAGTTGTGGGTGCTCCAATTGAAAGTTTTTAAGAGATTAGACAGCCATGTATTTCCTGCCTGAGCAGGGAGCTGGACTAGAAGACCTCCAAGGTCTCTTCCAATTCTGTTATTCTGTTATTCTGGATGAATATGTTCTTTTGGGGATTAAAAATTAGAAGACCCATAAGAGAAGAGCTCCTGCTAGTATTTTGTGTGCTTTTAATTATATGGAATATAATGGAAGCTCCTCAGTTATTGAAATGACTCTCATACTAACCTGCTTTCTGCCTTCCAGCACTATAGAAAATAGAAATCCTGAGAGAACTGTATTCTCTTAAAAAAGGCTCTTCAAAATATCAGAGGAAATGTTTTATCATCATCTTTAAAAAAAACCCTGAAGTTTTGGTTTCATGTAGCATAATTCCAGAAAGCAAGATTGCTTTTCCTAATAGTAGGAATGACTGCTTGCTAGTCTCACAAGAGCAAGACTAGGCTTATAAACATCAAAGAATGCCCTCAGCTATGTTAATATAAAATTAATCAAAAATAACTTTTTATATCTGTCAAGCCAAAGGCACTTCCCTCCCTCATGAGCAATGAATGTAAGGAAAATGTTAGGTTGTATTTTATTTCCACATTTTAAATACTGTGGAGAAAGTTTTTAAAAAAACCTACCAAGGTAAATCTTTTTAGATAGTGATTAGATAGCCAAGAATATATATATATATTTTACAAATACCTTTATTAAGTTTCAAAAACAAACATTAAAATACAAACTAACATAAAGGGGGAAAATGGAGAGAAACAACAGGATAGGTTAAAAAGTGACAAATATAATCAAATATATAACAAAAGTGATCTCCAACTTTTTTCAGGAGAGAGATAGTAATTCAATAAAACAAGACTGCTCTCAAAAGAATGTATCTACCCCCACACACACCCATAACATACATATATACATGCTATTCACACACACACACACACTCGTGTGTGTGTGAATAGCATTGTTACCTTCTGAAATGAGATCTTGTGGTATCAGAAGCAAAACATCTAGACTCAGTCTCACACACACACACATACACACACACACACAAGTTGAGATGTTCTTCTACTGATACCACGAAACCTCCTTTCAGAAGGTAACTAAGAAAACAGGTCATTAAGAGAATGTGTAGCATCCCAGACATTATTGTGGACCCTGCTCACGCATCACCTATATGCTATGTCCAAGATAGAAGGGAGTGAATTACCAATCAAATTTTCTGCCATCCTCACCACTCTCTACACCACCTTCCTGTCTGAATGCTTCCAAAAGCAAAAGCAATCCAATATGACAGGATGCTCTTGATCATCTCTCAGTAGTAAGTGGTCAGAACTGGGGAAGAAAGATGGACTTTTCTCATGCAATGTATGAAGAAAGAAACTCACTCTGCCCTGACTACATATGAGAGGGAGATTAATTTAGGAGAGAGAGTGAACTCATCAGGGCACATCACAGGAGGAGTAGAAATGTGGACAGAGACATATTCATGCATCCACAGGTAACACAGCAATTAAGAATGTTCTAGTCATTTGTAAGACTCCTGCAAGTACATGGTTCTTTGGCAGACTTTTCCCAGACTTTACAGATAATAGATGTCTAGCCTACCATTTCTATCAATTTCACTTGAGTCCTGGTGAAACATAGCTTGCGGTGCACAAATGGAATGTGCACTCTAAATACACCATGGCATGTAATCTTTTCCTTAACAAGGAAAGGGTACCATCTGATTGAAACTTTGAAAAACTACTGTGCTGAGTGATTCTGCAGTGGAAATTTTGACAGGAACCAAAAGGAGCACTTCTCTGTCTTGAGATATTTATGGAAAGTCTCACATTTTGGGAGAGCAAGTTGTTAGTAGGAAGATTTATAGACCCACTTTTGTAAGGGGGAGAGAATCCTGGTGATGCATCTGTATTTTGCCACAATAATGTTGTCAAAATAACGAGACTCCTTCCTTCTCTCTGTTACCCAAGTGGGGAATTTAATAGAAATCACCAGAGAGTCAATATATGTGTATTCACCCAAAATTGTCAAGATGATTTGGATGGGTGGCTGCACCAGGGCTGCCTTTTCATGTTCTTTTGATAGTCTGATAGGTTAAAATTTAGCCAATCATTAATACAATGAAATGCACCAGCTTATTATAATAATTTCAGTACTATCAGTTTCAACAATATAGCATGGGCATTAACATCTATAGGAACAAAGAGGATGTTTTAGTGAAAGCAGAGCATGATATCCCAAAGGTGCTTTTTTCAAAAGCAACAAGACTTGTTTTTCCTTGAAGATTTTTCACTTCTCATCGAAGACGTTTTTTGAATGAGAAGTGAAATGTCTTCAAGAAAAAATGAAGAAAGTCCAGTTGCCATATAAAGAAAGCATCTCTGGGACAACCATGACTTGGATTACTGAGAATCTCCATAGCTGTTTAGAGCAGTGATAATTTATAAGCCCAAAATGCAAAACCTCTCTGATTTTAAATGCAAGCAAAGTGCAGAAATTGTATCTTCCTAGGTAGTGTAAGTGATGCTCTTTGGTGCTCTCTGAGCTTGGTTGTTTTCTTGAGGATGTTACATTACCCAAACTAGCACTAATAATGTTGCCTAGTTTAGGTAATGAAATGTCTGCGAGAAATCAAGAAAGCTCAGAGAGCACCAAGGACTCTGCATTTCAACCCTGAAGAGTGATGTTTTGCAAACTGATGTTTGTTCATAGCTCATAGCTCATAGCTCAGTTAGTGAAGTCTGATCGAATTTTGTTCCAACCATTCCCCATATCCTTTGTTATTATCTCCATATTAGATTGGCCTATTTTACAACAGTGTTGTTAAATGAGTTAGGTGAGGATATGTGAAATTTATTTCAAACATAACTCTTATGCCATAAAAATAATATGTATATGATGAAACAAACACATATAACAAGACTAATTAATTACATGTACAGTCCATTCATTAAGAAAACTCTTTATAACTATAAGAAAACATGTATATGAATGAAGGCAGCAAATACAAAAGTACAATATATTATGAAAATCAGTAACACACAGTTTCAATGTTTTGTTGCCTAGCTTCAAGTGTATGGTATGAGATATAGTATGACCAATAATTACAGTGTGTACTTGTATCTTTTTTTTCTCTTTTTTTGCATGTTTACTAAGTAACAAATTGAAACTGAAGAATATCAAAATAAATTTCAAGTGGCATCAGAATAAAGATAAAGAAAAACCAGAAATCTATGGAACTGTAATTTCCTGAATTTTTAAGATGCATGAAATTTGTTGCTTTTGCAAAAACAAAAACAAAATATTCCAAAATGTAATATCAGCATTGAAGTAATATTGAAATACTATATTCAAAAGTGATAAATGAGATATGTTTTAATTTGTTTGAATCCATATCCATTTTCTTAAAATATGAATATTCATATTTTCACATTCATTGTATATGAACAGTTAAATATGGGTTTAATTATTTCAGAGATCTCTAAAGATTTGTTTGGCTCTTTCATATTTTAAGTTAACTTTAAGTTCATTGAGACTCTTGCTCTTTTCCAAAATGTTACATATGTACTTTCATTACAACATATTGGCTTACTGCTGGCATAGAATAAGGCTATCAGTGACAGTCAATGGGCAATCGTCCTGTGTCTTCAAAAGAATAGTTCAATTAGAAGCACGAAAACAGAAGAACTATTGAGAATCAATATTAAGAAATCTCTACTTCTAGAGGACTCTACTGTAAACTCACTTTTTAAATGAACGTGGTGGACAATATGTGGACACAAATAACACCTGTCTTTTTCCAATGAGCAGTAAAGTGGAATGGCACTCCTCCTCCCCTTTCTCCTTCATGGGAATAGCATCTTCAAAATGAAGATTGGATGGGCCGCTCAGTCTTCACCAGAGCTAGGTATCAATGGCTTTCTGAAATTCACTAAATTTTTAGGCAGAGAGGTTGGGTGGATTATTTCTCCATTTTTTCTTCTTCAAAAGAACAAGAAATAATGTGGGTATAAAACAAAGTATTGTCCTGGAAAATTGTGTGTTCTGAGATATTGTGTGCTCAATTTTGACAGCTGAAAAGGTGAATGGCTCTGAATAGTACTAATTGCAAGATGTTCTAAGAGTTGCTGATTGCACATTGTTAGTGATTGGATAACTGTTTGATGTTGAGCAAGAGGAGTCTGCAAGAGAAATATAAGGCAGCCTTATTGAGGAAACTGAATTTATTGAGCCAATCAACAGGGTGAGTTAATAAAAAAGTTTCAGGGGAGGCCCTGAAATTTTTTTCCTTTTAGTCAAGAGTTTGTAATTTTATAATATGAAATCCTAAGGTGGAAAGTAGAGGATAACAAATAAAAGCTTTTCTACTGATGGTGCTCTAAGAAGACAAGTGAAGATGAATGAGTAGGGATCTGCTATTTGGATATACAATGCTTATGGCATGTTTGCTTTCTGTTCTTCCAATGTCTCAAATATTTCATTCTCTTGAAGTTTTAAATTCAAAGGCTGCTATATTTGCATATGCTACATGTATATCCCAAATTATATGGTATTTCAATACTATTTGCAAATGGAAAGGAGGAATGAAGTTCAGCTAATCAAATCTATTTACGTGGGTTCAACTCTTGCTGATAATGAATTTGATCAGTCAAAGAAGAAACTTTTCATCACAGATAGGGAAGCAGACATATTTTTCTGGGTGCAGAATGTAAATGGAAGGACAAGAAATATTCCAGTGTACATGATAAAGCAGTATCCTGCTGTTCTATGAATTAGGAATGTTAGTTAAAATGGTAATATAATTGCCCCTTTGTCCTGACATTGTATAACCATATGGAAAGTTTTTAAGTATTCTGAATTTTATGATGAATTCAGACTTTGATAGGATGTTCTTCACCTTCAAGCAAATGGTGCCACTGCTGAAAAACATCCTTGATGATCAAAAGGTCTTTATTAAGAACATACAGTAATTCCTTTCAGCAAAAAAGAGCTGCTGCTGGGAAACAAATGCCCAAGAGAGATTGAGGTAGTTTGTAAAATGACAAGAACAAATTAGAAGCATCAGACTATAAAATGTATGGATGGTAGGATCTGGATGAGGGAAAATGGGTTGAGAACTGAACTGAAGAAAAATTTGCTGTACTTCAGAATCTCACTTCAAAGGAACTCTTTTAAAGTTTGTTACTATAGCAAAATAGGGAATACATTTACAGTAAGATTTAATGAAGTCTAGAAAATGGTATATATTCCTGAGAGTTGAAGGTTACGGCCTGAGAAAAGTCCTGGCACAAAATGAATTCTACCTTAGTTGGAGCTGTCCTAATTCCTGATTTTGGGTTATAGTATCCCAACATCTAGCTTAAAATAGATGTGATAGCCATAAAGTAATTGAGCAATGGCTTGTACTTGATTGGTAGAACAGATTCATCTAAGTAAATCAATAAATCATACAAGTGCACACTAATTATACAAGTGTATACAAAATCCTGAAAAAAATACTGCTCCAATGTACAGATATTCATGGACTATTGACCAATCCAAAATTCATTATTATGTATTTTTGCTCTCTATAATAAGAATCAAAGGCAGTTAATGGAGACAACGATACCTCTTCTGCAAAATCCAGGTGAAAAGCTCTCATTTATGATGACTTTCTTTGGGATTGAAAGGCAGTATTTCAGCAGCAGCATCTCTGGAGGGATAATTATATAATGAAAAATTGGATGTTGATCATCTTGTGATTGAATAATCACACAAATATTAGGTCAATGGCATAATGTGCAGGTGCTCTAGGTACCATTAGCCTGCTGGCCACAGTGGTCAATCTTTCCTGCTTAAGGCAGATAGCCTTAGTATGAAATCACAGCAGCCAGTCTCTTCCCTTCAGATAGGCAGCATTCTGAACATTGTGACACATCAAAGAAAGCAACATCAATAAATGCAGCTACAATATGTGTGTCTCTCATTAGAGTGTGCATATACAAGGACAGGAAACTCAATTTCTTTTAATGAAATAAGAAAAAGATCTGGATAGAGAAAAAATAGGCAAGGGCCAGAGCAATTGGCAAGTCAGAAGCTTACTTTTTATAATGCTTCCATTGACTGAAAGTTCAAAAAGAAAAAGAAAATTCTGGGCTCCCAAAGATGTAATGAAAATAGAAATAGACACCAAAACTTTGGCAGGGTTCAGATGTAAAATTGTCCAATAAAAGATTAAGCACTGGAAATGTGAACAGCTCCATAAGACAAAATCAGTCATTGTGGGAAGAAAAGGAGGACTATGATGTCATGTGTATTGTGACATCATTATGTAAATTACTTATTTGTCATGATGCCTATTCTCTGGAATGGTATTTCCCCAAGATCCATCTAGCTCCAAACTATTGTGATTCAGAAAGGCACTGAAGACTTAGCTACTTTATCAGGAGAGAGTGGAGTGGTTGGTAAGCTCATGCAGATCTTATTGTTTTCTATTCAGAGCTTTTCTTTGGTATACATATGATTTTTTTTTAGTTCTTGCTTTTAAGGCAGAAGCGGCAAAGTCACCTGAGGTCATGTGATCTCTAAACTGCATTTAGATGTAATTAAATTGATATATATATTTTGTCATTTCTATGATGCCATCATTATTAGACTTATATCCCACCTTTGTTTTAATAATTTTAATTAATTGATTAAATTAATGAACAGCAGCTTAATAGATTGGCCTGAGTCTCCCAGCAGCTATGGTGCTTAAGGGACAACTGGAACTCATGGTCTGCTGTTTCTAGTCCAGTACTTCAGCCACCACACTAGACTAGTTCTCATAATGCATATGATGTCATTATAGCTTGCGCAGAATGCCTCTGGAGAAAACAGTTCAGAAGACCAGGATAATAGGCATAAATAAGTGCAAGCCCAGGAAGAAAACTGAAGAATTGTAGCATATATAGCCCAGGAGTGTCAAACTCATGGCATCACATCATCACATGATGTATCGCAACCTTTTTCCCCTTCGCTAAATCAGGGGTGGGCGTGGCCAGCATGGGACACATCTGGCCCTCAGATCACCAGACTTTCCTGATATAGACAAAAAGACAATTATTAAAGTGAGTGATTATTTAAACTATTGCATTTAGGTAGGTGGTTGGATAGGTAAACAAACAGAGAGATATGGAATGGTGATAATGTGGAAAATATTTTACAGATTTAGCATACAGAAGCAACCACCTGCTACAGTGATTTCACAATGCCATCCCCTCGAGGCTCTGATTGACTTTTGATAGATGGTGGTTGAACTCAAAGTAGCCTTTTTCCTTGCGTTTACGCTTGCCCTAAACTGTCCAAGGGAATCTTTTTTTATTGGACATGAATCAACACTCTTTTTACCTAACCCACAGCTTCTTCTTGCCCTTCTTTACTGTCTGAAGTTATAAAGCAGTGAACTACAAGATTCTGAGAGACAGTTCAAGGTTGCTGCCATTTCCCCAAGCAACACTCTGCAAGGATGATTGCTGCACTGAACCATTCATACAACTTTAATTTCTCCATTTGTTGTAGTGGAAAAGTTAATTAAGGACAAATGAGTGGAATTCAATAATATTTCAAACATGGTGTCTCAATACATTGCAAGAGATTACTTTGGGCCACAATATCATGGATTCTTCCCTTTCTTTTGGATATTTAAAATCCATGACAGAATCTGGCTGAGGTTGCCCTCCATCATTCATTCACTTAAAATCACTCCAACTGATCACCTTGCGATTTAGGATAGCTGGAACACCATCTGTATCTAACTTCCAAGAGTCTGCTGGGTTTCATTTTGTCTCTCAAGCTCTTTTTTGGGATTTTTTTTTCTTGAAAGCTGCTTTTCTTACTTCTGGATGGGACTCACCCAAAGCCCATAATTTGTTATGGTTAAATATGCACAGGAGTTTCAGGGATTTGAATGCCCCAGATGAATGATATTACTGTTTTGTTCTTTTTTTGCTGTTTTTATAATTGTTCATAAGCCAATCACATATGTGGGATGTATGGCTATATAAGTTTGAAAAATAACTAATTAACTACCTAACTACAGCAAGACAACTACAGAAAACATTCAACAAAAAATATGAATCCTTGATAGAATCTCATGTCTCTTTAGTGGCAGGGAATAGCTATTGCAAATATTCCGTAGACTAGCTGAATTCCCATGCTCAGCTATTTATTTATTTATTTATTTATTTTATTGATTTATAGACCGCCCCCTCTCCTCGAAGGGACTCGGGGCGGTTAACA
>JAPKID020003136.1:0-12619 GCA_026931265.2 Tropidonophis doriae
ATCTGGAAGTTCAATTCCAGCAGGTCTATTTGTCAGATGCAACCTTTTCTTTTCCATTTGCATGGGACATCAGCTGTTGCTATAGATGGTGGCTTTTAATTCGTTTGATGTAAGCCCTGACAAAAGTGAATTCCAGAAAGCACTAAGGGATTGGTTACCTGAGTAAAAAGTGGCTCCATCTGATTGGTTGAGCCTTTTGCAGGTGGGTGTAACCTGGAAATATCACCTCCATTTCACTACAACAGAACAAGCAGACCACAATATTACAGATTTACCCTTCACTTTAACAATGAGGAGACAATTGAAGAGGGTGAGGAACCCCAACAATTATTTATGAAGCTAATTATCCTGTTACACATTAATAAGGAAAAACATGGTTTTGTAATGGATGAAGGAATTCACAGATGAAAAATATATCCATGTATAACAGTTGTCACATTCTATTACCATGAATCAAAGCAATATCCAAATTACTGTGAGAAAGCAATTAGACTTATGTGCCTATTAATTGTTTGTTATGATTAATGGCAGGTCAGACTCATAAACCAATGAGGTTTACTGGGTAGTGACTAGATCTTAGTGAGCCAGGTTAGAAGGTAGCCACTAACCCTATGGAGTTGGCCAGTGTCCTTTTACTGTCTGTTTGGAGGGAAGCTATAGGGCAAACCCCCATCCCTTACTTGGCAACTACACAAAGCTCAGTGTAGTTTCTCCAGCTGAAAAGGCTTTGCATGTATCTCAGATATGATGAACCTAATTCAGGGAGAATATGTATGCTTGGAATATTTTTGTCACTAGCTGATAATCTGGAGTTGCCCAAGTATTTTTTTTATCCTAATTCTGGAGTACTGTGAAGCCATTACCAGGGCAACTCTGTTGTGCTGTACAATAGATGCCATGTTAAGGCACAACGGGCTGTATCCTAACATTATCACACTAATGCAAACTATCAATGTCAAAAATACTGTCATTTGATACTATAGATATGATTCATTCCTTTTCATTTCAGCAGCCCAGGCATTCCAGAGTTATGCTGGAACACACACACACACACACACACACACACACACACACACACACACCGAGGGGTGTTAGGGGTGTCCACAGCATTTGTCTCCAGAGAGTAAATCCTCTGTGTACCAAGTTTGGTTGGAATTGCTCGAGCTGTTCCAGAGTTATGCTGGAACACACACAACAGATACACACACACACATACACACACACACACAGAGCCAGATAGATAGATAGATAGATAGATAGATAGATAGATAGATAGATAGATAGATAGATAGATCAAATGGAACCTCCATATCGTGCCATATTTCTCAACCTTGACAACTTTAAAATGTATGGACTGCCATTCTCAGAATTCCCCAACTCCAGGACAACTTTTAGGACTTTCTTAGTCTGGGTGATTCCAAGACAAGAAAGCTAACAGGATTGCTGGTCCTCATAACTAAATGAATCATTCATTGTATATCTGAGCACCTAGTTTCAAGGACTTGGTGCTTTGCTTACAGGTTAATCATCTGGTCAGTCAGTGGGGGAATAAGATGGCTGGATGGGACTTCTCACACGTTTCCTGATGCTTTTAAGCAGGGATAATAAGTGAATTGGGGTGATTTCAATAGGAACTTTATTAATGGAGGGGTTATGGAAGGGTGGGAGAGACAGTTGGGCTCAGGTCGATGCTCTCAACCACAGCCTGTAAATCCACTAGACTTAAAAGAAAGAGCCAGGCTTACGTAGAAGCACGTTCCATCAGGGTCCGAATCAGCTGTTGAAGGTGAACAGACAGCATTGTCATGGAGCTCTTCATGAACAACCTCAGATCAGTCACTATCTGTAAAAAAAGGCACACATTTGGATTTTCAAAAAGGAGACCGAAACCCTCCAATGGAACAGGGGTCACCAATCTTAGCAATTTTATGACTTGTGGACTTCAACTAATTTAACAACTGCAGTGATTCACTTAACAAATGTGACAAGAAAGATTGCAAAATGGGGCAAAACTCACTTAACAAATTTCTCATTTAGCAACATATGTTTTGGGCTCAGTTTGGTTGTGAGTACTACATGTTTTGGGGAGAATACAGTTCAGATAGCAGGTAATGTCTGAAGGCACCATTTCAACATCCCTTCAGAATAGCTAGAGACAGTGCTAAATTTAATTATTCTAGCAGGTACCCATTCTCAGTATAATGGAGCCTCATTTGAATAGATTCCTGCGTTCTTTATTCTAGAATGTCTGATAATGAAGAGATTAAGACATCTTGGGCATTTATATCATTTGTGTGAAGATATTATCATACAAATGACACCACCACCACCAAAAGGTCATCTGTTGCCTGTCAAATCCAGGGCAGTGAAGCTTCTATCATTACAAATACAAAGAGGCTGTCATAGATAATGAAGGAGGACAAGAACTAAAATAATTCTGAATTCTGCATCCTGTAAGCCATCATTAATTAGTTGCAAGAAGTAAAAGATGAAGGGAGAATTTATTTGAAACTCCTCTTATAAGCCAGTTAAAATCATCATATTTGACCACATTTTTCTGGCAGGTGAATATTTAACTAAACTAAGACTACAAATACATGCGACTATATCATATGCCATTTTAGTTCATTTCCAACATAAGTTTTTAAAATAATGGAGTTCAAAAAACTTTAGGGGTTATTTTGCTGCTGTTTCAAATCAAGGAAAACTAATTTGAAGTTTTTTACACTTTGTAATAATTCAGATTTTCGAGATCTTCCAAAGATCACCTATTTTTTTGCCCAGAATGATGAAACAGAAAGGGGGAGGAGAAACACGGGAATATCAATATAGCTAAAATTATTTTGGAACCATTCAGATTATGCTTACTTGATCATTCCTGCTTCGTCCAGTGTGAAGCTTTCCAGCTACATCACCAATCAGTTCCTGAAAATAAAAAGAAAGGTTTCATTCTCCAATATTTCGAAGACATCGATTACTATAAGTAGTTGCAAAGTTTGACTATTTTCAAGATTAGCCTCCTGACACCATGAATATTTCTCAGAGTTTTCAATTTATTCATTTATTTATAATAAATGAATGAATAGATTTATTTATAACTTTACAATTTATTCAGTTATTTATAAATACATACATTTATTTTTTTTATTGGCTGCCCATCTTATCTTAGTGTACCTCTGGTTGGCTTACAGTTACACAAACAATTAAAATATAAACATCAGCCATGAAAACTAAGAATGCTTGGGGAGGGCAGGGGCAGAGGGGGGGGAGTGAGATTTGTTATTACTTGAAAAATCACCTCTGTTGGCCAAGCCAACTGGTAGAGCCATATCTTTAGACTCTTATGAAAAGATAGGAGGGTTGGAGCCAACCTCACATTGCATGTTGCTCTTTTTCTAGATTCAGTGGGATCATTTATTCATTTATAGATGTATACCCTGCCTTTGCTTTGGACAACACAACGATCCTTCTTCCTACTTCTGATCCCAAAATAACAACCCAGTGAAGTGGATTGGATGACAGAAAGTGACTGGTCTATAGTCACCCAGCTGACTTTCATGCATAAAGGAGAACTAGAATTCAGGTAGTCCTAATTTCTAGTCCACACCTTCACTCAACTGGTTCAGCACATTTATCTCACACTCCCCCCCCCTCATACCCACATGATGCTCTTTTTCCTTGTTGGAAGGGCTTCTCTCCTTGTCATTCTTTTGGTTCTACTCTACCAACTAATTGCTCTACCTGGAATAGTTTGAATGTTTATGAATATTCCAGATCAACACAACCACTATAGAAACACTATCCTTCAAATAAGAAAATTTCAGTCAAACAGATAAACCAAACAAACCTTGAGTCTACGTTCAACGGTAGTGTGGATGTCCTCATCGGTTCGGCTGATTATCAAGCTGCCCTTGGAACACTCATCAGAAATCTACAGTAGCACCAGTCAAAGAAAAAGTTGTTTAGTAATTCACAAAGTGTCCTTGCTGTCCCGGGGATGGGGGAGGAGGCTTAATGGATCATTCATGGGCTAAATAGCAAGGCCTGTCCTTAGAAGTCCTAGCTGTAATCATCTTGACAGAGATCTGGCAGGAGTGACTCTGTCCATGATATCAGCAGCACAGTAGCAGCACTTAGCAACTTTCCAGATGTGTTGGGACTACAATTCACATAATTCTCAATCTAAACTGAAACTCTGTGCTCTGTATTCACAGACTTTGGGCCAGATTAAAGCTCTTTTCCATTCTAATTAATGAAAGATGGAAAGCATATTTCCATGCAGAATTAATTAAGCCAAGCAGTGTTGCATTTGTGCCTGGTGACTCAGTATCAGAGGGCTTCAATTCAACAGACATTTTTTGTTTCATCCTATACCTTTAAACTCTTTAAATAAAAATCATAAAGCTACCAGGGTTCATAATGTGTGGCCTTGGGCCCAGTTCTTTGGTTTTCAAGATTCTTTAGATTCTTTACAAAGCCTCCACTTTTTTTTATGTGACTGTGTCATGTTAGTTTCTTCATAGGAATCTGATAAATTTATTTGCTCAGTCTCTCTATTGCCTCCTCTTAGTTGTGTTAGGATTGCCTAAACAAAGTAAGGTTTTTCTTGTGAAACTTTCTGGGATTTTTTAAATTTTTAGCACAGCAATAATAGAAAGACAACAACTAATTGTGGAATTCAGTGAATATAAACCGACCTGGGGCTCTCTTCTCTGTCTTGTGTTGCTTAGAATTTAATAAATTACTGTACATTTTGACCTAACTTCTCTAGGGTTCAGAGATTAACCAAGATGACAGCATGGCTATTCTAAAATGCAATTCTTACTAAAAACTCAAGGATTTCAGCTGAAGCTAGCTGGCAGTTAGCAAAACATAGGGTCTTCTTTCTGGTATTTCTGTATTTCTTCCTTTTTCTTCCTTTGAATATCTCCCCAGGTACAGAGATCCCATGCTATGCCTTACTTCTTGCAGAATTAGCACATCCTTTTGCTCTTCAGTGGTTTTGAGTCATCCTGGAACCTTACGATCCATGGTGGCACAGTAGTTAGAATTCAGTATTGCCAGCTAACTCTGCCTACTGCCAGGAGTTTGATCCTGACCGGCTTAAGGTTGACTCAGTATTTATTCTTCTGAGGCTGGTAAAAGAAGGACCCAGATTGTTGGGGGCAATATGCTGACTCTGTAAACTGCTTAGAGAGTGATGTAAAGCATTATGAAGCGGTATACAAGTCTAAGTGATATTTCTATTACTATTCATCTTTTCTGCAGTCCATCACTGCTTCTAAGTCATTTTTCCTTTTTTCTATCTCCTCCTCATTTCAACTCGGTTTCTCCTTAACAGCTCATTTCAACCTCTCTCCTTCTATAACAGACTCCCTTTGTGAAACCTGTTAGCTCTTCTTCTCTTACCTATTTCTCAGGCTCAAGTTATGTCAGTCCCAAGTTCTTTTGGCGTATCTGGGTAGACCGACAACAGGCTAGGAGGTGACACCTTGTTACACAGTGCTTGGCTAAAATCAAGGTCTATTTTTTGGATGCGTGTTTTTAAAAGTGTTGAGGAAATGCTTTAATTATCAGTTGTTATTTTATTAAGTTTATAAAATACTGATGGAAATCCATTTTGCAAAATCCTTTTACTGAAAGCTGAGATGTCCCATGTACTTAAGGCTACCTTTACTTGGGAGCTCTTTCTACCTCTACCACAGCTTTACCTTCTCTAATCCACTGATGATCTTCTCCATTTCCACTTTCGACAAAATTCCAGCCTTTTCCAAAGCTTTTGCATAAGCCATGCTTCCGCAGATGTCAAATTCCGACAAGCGCTTGTCAATCTCGATCGAAGCGTTAAACTGTTCCATGATGGGGTCAATACTTCCCACTATCCTTCCTCCATAAAGTTTGTCGCTCTAGGATGGGAAAAGGGGAAAGTGAAGCATCATAAAAGTTAATAATAACTTCTTCCAATGCCATGTTTGTATACTACCCAAATCATTCCACTGCTGAAGGTGGGTGCCTTCAACCAATGCCAAGGACAAACATTATCTGCCTTTTTAGGGGAGGGAGCTGGCATTCTCTATCAGAACTGAAGGCAATACCTAGCATCTAAAGCTGTTGGAATGTTCTTGATAGATTCACCTGGGTGGTCCTCTTACTATTTATCACATCCTAATAGGTCTGCATACCAATTATATTATCTTTGTGATAGAAGTCATGCCGCTATCACCATTCCTAGTCAGTTCAGCTTGCTGAGAATGTTTATTACAAGGGCACTTTAAGAAGTTCACAGGTATATGGTACTTCTACATCCATATTGCATACCGCCAAATATTAGGACTGGCCTTATGTGGACTGGCATCCTGAGGAAGCAGAAAGTTTCAGTGTGATGATTCAGTAACAGTATAACAGAGTCAGGAGGGACTTTGAGGTCTTCTAGTCCAACCCCTTGCTCAAGCAAGAAACCCTATACCATTCTGCACAAATAGCTGTCCATCTCTTGTTAAAAACCTTCATGCATGGAGCACCCACAACTTCTGAAGGCAAGCCATTCCACTGATTAATTGTTCTCACTGTCAAGAAATTACTAGTTTTAGTTCTAGGTTGGATTTCTCTTTGATAACTTTATGAAAGTTTATCAGAAACTGAGAAAAAAATAATGACTTGGAAAACATTGAACTTAGAAGATCTGATCATTCCTCCATTACCATAAAAGTAGTTACTGTCCCATTAATTAATCATTTTCACCTTGAAAATTAACAAGTCCTCACCTTACTACATTTAGACATTAATGTCAAGATCTTGGGAACAAAAAGAAAAAAGATTGTCACAATCATTTATCAATGTATTGAAAGGGAAAAAAGATTAGGTTATGGTAATCTTGGCTACTGGATATTTTTATTATGGCATCCAATCTGGTGAGCACTTTTTACTTTTTGTAAATAACACTATTAACAGAGAAGAGAGTTAATCATATTTTTAATAATGGAAGAATATGCAGATAATCTGGGCTAGTAATCTTTTGCACATCATTATCTACTTTCTCGGGTCCTGAGAAACACTGATTTAAAAAAGATGAATAAATCACATGACTGGTCAAATTATTAAAAAGAACAATCCTTCCTTCCATTAACCAGACAGTACAATCCTATCATTTGTAACACATGGTACTGTTTTAGAAGATTTGTTTCTTATTTTCACTCACGTAGGAAGAATTTCTCTTCTGTCATATTTTACCATGTATATAGCATCTAAAAATAAGCTCAAATATTTATTTTTAAGTTATCCAATTTGTAAAGCCACCCACTTGCTCCTCTAATACTGCTTGTATAATCATTATTATTTTATCCTTTGTGTGGATGCACATAAACTCGTTGATTGTGGCCCTTATGGTTGCACTACACAATACAAGTCTAGTTAATTTAACCTTGGTTAGATTTTCTGTGGTTTAATGAGCTTATATGGTTAATTTAAGGCTGCACGTATAATGCAATTCAGAAAATCAGTTCAATCAGTAACTAGATTCATTCAGCCAGTCAGCTAGGATTTTCCTGCTAATATGACAGGTTTACTATTAGGTTCATAATTCTAAACACTGAAAAAGATATATGCACATGCCAGTTTTTCTTCCACAGCACTACTTATATATATTTATATATATTCAACTCTATCACGAAACTATTTGACACAGACATACCAAACACCCTTCAAGATTCTCTTTCTATGCAGGATTCTGACAGGATATTTATCGATTATGCACCATATAGCTTGTTCATTTGGCTACCTGGCAGCATATAGTTTGTTCATTTTGAACTATATGCTCAGCACATTGCAGCAATTCCAAAAAGCCTTCTGTCAGCATGATTCAGGTGCAGCTATTGCCCTGTTTCTCAAAGCAAACATGAAGACACCATGTGATGCTTAAGGGCCAGTCAAAGTTCACTGGTCAGAAGGTACGGTTTCTGGGCCAAAGGAAGGCTAAATCTTCATCCAGCAGTTTTAAGGGATGGGGTGAGGGTATTTCTTCAAATTAGGCCATTTCAATATGACATTTGCCACTTCTAAATGTTCTCTGCTCAGGACAGGGAGTAGGCCAAAGGCAATTTAATACCGATTGCCAATTTTAGCTAAGTAAAGAGATATTGTGAAATTGCAGGCTCCACCAAAAGAATCATTTGTTACTTATTCTGTTATACTTTGCGAGGTAATAAGGGTTTTAAGTTTTGTAGTAGGGCCTTATTAGCCATACATATTTTCTTTGTGAAGTGAGGAGATACCAATTATAGAAAGTACCTCGAAGGTCTTCAACCTCTATTCTAGGCAAGAATTCTCATACCATCCCAGAAAAATGACTGTCCAACATTTGCTTGAAAAACTCCAGTGATCTAACACCCATGACTATACAGATAATTCTTGATTTACAACCACATTTGGAACTGGAAAACCTGTCATGAATGGTGCAGCCATTAAGCGAAACATCACGATTGCAATTTGTGATCTTCCCTAATGGCTTCCCCATTGACTTTGCTTGTCAGAATGCAGCTGGGAAGTTTGCAAATTACAATCATGTGACCCCAGGACATTGCAATCACTATAAATGTGAGCACCTAAATTGATCACATGACTGCAGGGACAGTACAATGGCAATAAGTGCAAGAAGCAGTCATAGGTCACTTTTTCCAGTGTAACTTAGAGCAACCTCTAAACAAATGGTTGTAAGTCAAGGACTTCCTGTAGGAGGCAAATTGTCCCATTGCTAAAAAGCAATGGGACAATTAAAGTCAGGAAATTCCTCCTTATTTTAAGTTTGCTTCTCTCTCTGTAAACCTTCCACCATCAATTCTTGTCCTACACTCAAGATACTAGGGATAATAAATCTACATCCCTTCTCTATGATAGCCCTTCAAGAATGGGTAGACTGCTGTTCAGGTCTTCCCTTGAGGCTTCTGTTATTTAGGCTAAACTTCAAACATTCTTTATAATATTTAGCTTCCAAGTCTCTCACTATCTTTGCTGCTTTTACCTGTACTCCTTTCCGGCTCATCAGCACCCTTCTTATGTTGAGGTTGACTAGAAGCAAATGCAATACTATCTTCTAAGTGAAATCTAACCAATGCAACATAAAGTAAAAACTATCATTGCTCACAATCTTATCATACCCGTTGCGTTAGCTCTTTTGCCTACAACAGTAGCACACTGTTGGTTTATGAGTAATCTATGATCTAACATGACACCCAGATCATTCTTACAAGAGAATATTCGTAGCTCAAGGTTGAAATGAGGGAACCTTGGTGCTCTCAGTGATAGTAAAGAGCTAGCACTAGGAGCTCGTACTAGGACTAGGAGCTAGTACTAGTACTAATGATGTTACCTAGGTTGGATTAAGAAAGGTTTGTGAGAAAAAAGCCAAGTTCAGAGAGTACAAAACTACTGTCAAGCCAAATCCTTTTTTTGTACGTGTATCCATTTTTCCCATCTAAACCTATTAACCTACATATTTTGGTAGACATGTTCAAATCTATAATATCCTTCTGAAACTTTGTCCTCTGCTCTGTATTGACTGAATCCCCCAGTATTGTACTGAGTGAAAATTTCTCCTATCTCCTTACCTAAATCTTTTATGAAAATGTTTGAAGAGCATTGTGCTCAGGATAGCACCCTAAAATCCCACTTAATATTAATGGTGTAATATAATGTAGGTATATTATTAAGGACCAAGCATTAGGTTCAATCATCTGAGTATCTATAATAGGAACTATCCATAGCAAATTATTACATTTTACTAAGAAAGATGCTATGTATCACCTTCTGAAATCTAAGTACAAACCCCCCCCACAAAGGTTTGTCTGGCATGACCTATTTTTTAACAATCATGCTAGCTTCTAGTGATCTTGATCCCCTGTAAATGCTTGCAAACCTGCCTCCTGATTATCTTTTCTAGGATTCTCCCAGGTATTAATATCAAACTGACAAGCTTCCTGGGTATACTTCTCCCCGTCATTCTTTCTTTTTTAAGATAGGAACAAAATTAGCTCTGCTCAGTCTTCTGGCACTTTTCCTGTCCAACGGCCATTCTTTAAGATTACAGTTAGTGGTTCTGAAATCACACCTGTCATTTCCTTTAGTTAGGAATAGTGTTTCTCAACCATGGCCACTTTAAGAGAGGTGGACTTCAATTCCCAACAACAGGTTTGGGGAAGCGTGGGAACTACTGATCTGAGGTATTATTCATCCAAAGACTTAAAATTCATTCAAAGTAATTTGGGGTGCTCTCATCAATTCCTTACCTATTTTGGCCTATGCTTCTCTTCTCTCTCAATGTATGGATTTTGATAGATTGGACCATTTTGTCCTTTTATGAAAATAGGATGGAATTTAGGAATGAAACAGTTCAGATTTCTCCCTCTGGCTTTCATGATTTTGCTATCTTTTCCATTCAGATTAACTGCTTCCTTAATTTATAGTGATGCATTTCCAGATCACCTTGGCCAGTTGATTTGCAATCTTCAATCCCCAAATTATTGGCTGCTATAATCCAAAGACCTAGTTCATGTCCCTCTTGACTTCTACAACTCTGGGAATACATTATATGGAACTGCTGAATGGGTGTGCCTGACACAGGAAGTTTAAAGATTCAGTGTAGCTATATTTGCACCATATGCAACTTGACTAATATTTCTGCAGTTGGCTTTTGGTGCCATGTTTGATATGCAAGCCAACTTTTTTGATTAGTATATGCTTGAATGTCTGTGTGAATGCAAAATAAGAATGTATTGGGTAATTTAAGTTGTATAAATACAGAATAAGACTACTGGTACACTCCAGCCAAGCAATTCTCTAACTAGTTGTGCTATGGAGAGAAGTATATTGGAAACTTTCTGGTAAAGCTTATTCTTGGTCCCTGAGGTATTGCCCCTCCAATATAATGTGTGAACTGATGCTTTATGCCAGCTTTTATAGTATTGACTAGGCAACTCTCTAGATGTGCTGGACTATACAGCTCCCAGAATTCCTAATAAAGCCATGCTTCCATGGCTGTGAAAAATGTGTTTTAACTGACCATCAGACAACTGGTGCCTTTAACTGCCATTTATTCCTCTTTGAGCTTCAGTCATTCATTCCACCATTCTCCCTTAAAGAATGTTCTGCTCTTTTCTTTTACTACTTTTTATGCCTCAAATACAAGTTGTGGAACCCATCTGGAAAGCATCTGCTTCCTTCAACACTCAAAACTCCAGATTTTTCAACATGAATTAGTACAATTACCTCCCCACTCATTACTTACAATAAACTCCCAAATATACAGTCTTCATTTATATCTAATTTCGAATTAGTTGTAATCATTCTAATCCTTAGAATGAAGGCTCCTTGGAACCAGAGATTTCAAGGTATTTCTTATCCTATCTGCTTTATAATAAAGCACCTTTCTTCACTGAAGCATTTTTTTAGGAATGGGGTTGTCAAAATGTTTATGATTCAGCCTTAGACTTTTGTTTAAAGTGCATTTTACATACTAGCTAGCCCGCCTACCCTAATTAAGTTTTTCCCTTCGATTGGATACCCTTTAGTTGTTAATAACTCAGTTAGTAGGGGAGATGGTGAACTCAAGCTCTGTATAGCAAGTCAGAGAAAAATATTCTAGATATAAGCTCAAAAAAACAGGATCTTTCCTACTCTACAAATAAGAGCAACTAAAAAAAAGATCTCTAGTTGGACTGGATCAAATCCAGTTAGTTCTCCCTTTTGAAAGAGAACAGCTGATCTCCCTAGGCCTAGGAGCATGTGGATACCCCAAGTAAGAAAGGCTGCATCCTATTTGCTTATTGAGGGTAGAAATGCAATGCTTTATACTACGGCACTTTTCCTCCGCTAATATAACTGTATGTAATCGCTCCAAAGTGGGAGAGGGACGTAACCAGATACGTGCTCTGTGGCCCTTAACAAACCTTGCAAGTGGCTCACAATCAATCAACTCCACGCAGCCCCAGACCGTTCTCTACCCCCGTTTTCCCCCACCTCACCCCACGCAGATCTCTTTGGGGGCAGGAAGGGAGGTAAGCAGAGGTCGTTTCCACGTCCAAAGGGACGTGAGGGGAAAGGTTTCCCGATGCCCCCACTCACCTCAGCTGCCATGACGGACGATTGTGGGTTTTCTTTCTGGTTTTTGCGAAGAACGTGGAGAACCTGCCAGATAGAGGGAAGCGATCATTGCAAACAAGCGGACAGTGAGCCTGACGCACGGAGAGAGACAGGCAGACAGACACATAGACACAGCCGCTCGCTCCAAAGAGGTCCCTGCCAGTGACTCGTGCAAGATCCGTAGAGACGACCGACTCACCCCACTGCGACCCGATCAGCCGCTGCAGACTTAACCAACTCACCTCCCGGCTGTGCAACCACCAGCTATCCGAACTCCTGTAAATCAGCCTGTGAAGGGTCTCCTTTTCAAGGGATCGCTGCCAACAGGCCACGCCCCCCCGGGGCGGGGTTTGCTTCCAGCTGGGATGTCCTGCCCACCTGCCCTTCTTTTGCCCCCCCACCCCCCACCCTTACCCCTTAAACGGGACTCTTAGCCCCTAACAACGACCCACAGAGGATATCCCCAATTGCTTCTTTTTCATATTCT